>JAJHUR010073651.1:9785-33107 GCA_027495735.1 Lutjanus campechanus
CTGAGTAACATTTCAGAAAAGAATCGACCCTGCCCTGCCTAACCTCATCTAAGATGGACTGATGGAGACTGGAGACTGATCTGATGAGTCCATATTTCATGAAAATCATTGACATTGTGTCCTCCCGCCTCAGGATGAAAAGCACCATCCAGACTGTTACCAGCACAAAGTTCAAAAGCCAGCATCTGTGATGGTATGGAGGTGTGTTAGTGCCCATGGCATCATGGCTGTCACATATGTGAAGGCACCATTAATGCTGAAAGGTACATACAGGCTTTGGAGCAACTTATGCTGCCATCCAAAAGATAACTTTTTCAAAAACGCTCCAGTATATTTCAGCAAGACAATGCCAAGACACATTCTGCAAGTGTTAAAACAGCATGGCTTCATAGAAAAAGACTTCAGGTACTAGACTGGCCTGCCTGCAGTTCAGACCTGTCTCCCACTGAAAATGTGTGGCGAGTTATGGAGCACAAAACACAACAACAGAGAGCCTGGACTGTCGAACAACTGAAGTCATATCAAGGAAGAGTTGGAGAGAATTTCACTTTCAAAATTTCAATAATTGGTGTCCTCAGTTTCCAGATGCTTACTGAATATTGTCAAAAGAAAAGATGATGTAACACAGTGGCAAACAGTCCCAAGGCTCCGGTCCCAACTTTTTGGAACATGTTACAGACGTCAAATTCAAAGTTCAAAAGTTTGGACATTACGTATCTTGTCTTTGTTTTGTATACAACTGACTATAGGTTGAAAATGATTTGAAAAATCTTTCTATTCTGTTTTTATTTATATTTTACACAGCCCCTCAACTTTCTTGGAATCAGGATCGCAGTAAACAGAGTATCTTCAACACATCAATTTACAAAGATATGAAATAGAAAAAAGCAGCAAATCATCACATATGACAGGCTGTAGCCAGCACATTTGCTTGATAAATTACTTATATGATCAATGATTAATTCTCTGTGAATCAAGCTGATTGATCGACTAATGGCCTCATCATTTCAGCACCAACATGAATATACTGTAACTGGATACACTGTTAAAAATTCAAACATGCCTGCTAAAAGAGAAAACGTTCACTGGACACATAAAGGTAAATAAAACTGTCAATGTTCAAAAGAACCCTGATCAAAAAGTTGTTTGACGCTAAAAAACAGGGACGGGTCTCATGACAAACAAACCATGGAGAGAAACGCTGACGTTTAATTGCGGCCTTCAAGGCTCGCCAGCTCTGTGGGACCCATTAATCGAGAGCCAAAATGCGTCATGACCGTTTCAAACTGAAGCAGAGCCACATGTCCGCATTCAGTTCTGGTGTGGGGTTGGGTGTGAATTGCCGCCACACAGTAAGACACTTTTTGGTGCTGACGGCACATTTCTCCCAGTACATTTAGAGTGACTGTGAAGGTGGGATATTGGGCACAACTCGCTGTCTTCCTTTTTCCTGGCTTGGGAACTGAAGTTACCAAGAATGGAATCACTTTAAGAGTCCCCTCCTCCTGCCGCCTCCAGAAAGAAAAAGTGAATATGGGAAGAAAATGGTTAAGTGACAGTCAAGAGTGGGTTGTTTGAGTGTTGGAGTTTCCACCATGTGAGGAGCTGAAGCCTGGTAGAGAGCAAGCTGGAGAGGAACTCAAAATGAGAGCAACAGAGAGAAAGAGAGAGGGCCTGTAGGCACTGAGCAGCGTCACTCAGTCTCTCCGTTTCCCATCAGCCCTCCCGCCACCTCAATCCGCGTATAACCCCCCCTCTCCTGGTCTCCATTCCCCCGCTCCCAGTGTCAGCCAATCGGCAGTCTCTGGCGTCTGTGATGTCACAGTGCAGTCGGATTTTGTGTGAGCCAATCAAGGCATGTTACTGAGCCCCAAAAGAGAGAGTCTGCTGGGCTGATTCAAACCAGGCCAGGGAAAGACAGACAGTCAGACAGACGCAATGATGAGAGAGGGAAAACATGAGATAACTGATGGAGAGATACCTGGACAGACAGAAAGACTGGACAGCATCAGACAGCCTAGTAAAAATTTCAAGTTAGAGAATGAGTTAGTGAGACAGTTAAAATAGGAGCAAAAAAATCGGGAATGCGAGACGATGAACAAGATAAATTAATAGACACTGAGGTGGAGGACTAATATGAAAAACACACCACTGTACATAAACACACAAAAATGACTTTGGCATGGTACACACTTGTACTCTACTCATGGATCACCATCCAAACTACGCACTAACATCTTAGTGATAAAACTGATCCAGTTTCTGTTTCAGTTTGTAATGGTTTATCTAACTTGTTCATTTTGAAAAATCTGAGCTGTAAACAGTCCACAAAATGGCGATGAGAATTATTAAAGTTATAGACGGTGCTTTCAGAAACCTGACCAGCATATTTCCTGTATGCCACCACTTGTGCATACTATGCAAAAACAACGTACCACATGTATGACATTCATGGCAGACAGTGGAGGCCTTAGAAACGCATATCTTTGGGTGGTACGGCCTCTGAAGGGAAGCCTTAATCTGTCTCAGCAAACACTTGCAAATTGTCTAAAGATGAATTTAAAAGGACAGTTCGCCCCAAAATCAAAAACACACATTATTCTTCTTACCTCTAGTGCTATTTATCCGTAGATATGCGAGTTGTTGCGTTTTGGAGATATTGGCCCTGGAGGCGACTGCCTTCTCTTGAATAGAATGGGACTAGATACACCTGGCTTGTGGTGCTCAATAAAAAAAAGGGGGAAAAAACAACAACAATAGCCTTGTTGTGAACATTTTCTTGTAGGAACTATTTTCTTTCTACCAAACAACACCCACCAAATGGATCAATGTGCAGAAGAAACATGAATCTGCTCATGGAGAAGTCACAGCTCAGCCGAGGAGGACGCCATTAATGTTTACATGCATACTAGGGCTGCACGATTAATCAGAGACAAATATCATGATCTTGATTCATACATCTATGCGACCACATTTGTAAATGACAAGCCAGCAGCCACACAAACCTCAGGAACACAAACATTATGCAGTGCATTGCCAGTTTTTTGGGGGTTTTTTTGGTTACAAGTGACTTTTAATTTGAAGTCCAGCTCTTTGATAGATGTTATGTCATCAGACGTCTCACACATTGTTTTTACTTGAATGTTTAAGAGTGCAATAAATGTTTTTGTTGAAAAAAATAATGTGAGTGACTTCAGTTCTTGGGCAGAAAAATCATGATTCACATTGTAGCAAGAACTGTGCAGCACTAATGCACACTTCCTTCTGTGCAGTGATGCGGTTGGTGGGTGTAGTTCTCTAGAAAGAAAATAATTCCTACATGAACCTTCCCACAAGCCGAATGCCATCTAGTTCCATTATAATGGAGACAAGGCAGACATTTCTCCTACTGAAATCTCAAAAACTCACCAGCACACACCAAAACTAAAGATCTAGCGTTAAGGTAAGAGGAAGAATATTTATTTTTGATTTTGGGGTGAAATGTCTCTTTAAAGTTTCATGGTTATAAGCAGTCTGTTAGCTTGTTGTTTTATGAAATGGACTTAATTTTTACTGCACCTTAGTCTAATGGTCAGGAAATTTCTAAGAGCTGCAAAAGGATTAATAAAAAATCTGCTACACAAAACTATTTTTAATCTTTTCTTTAATTTCTAAAATCTATGCTTTTTTGATAAATACTGTTGAGTTTTATCTCTTTACGGCTTAATAACTATCAATCTGAAACTACTTGAGAAGGAACACCGCTCTTCGTTTTAAACTTAGACATCTGCAATCTGTGCCAATGGCAAATGCGTTGCTTTCTCATGAAGCACAGTTTCTCAAAGTGCTGCCCATGCCCCTCAAAAGTGAAATGAAACACACGCATTATATTCTCGTAAATCCACGGTCATGTCGACGCTTTCACTTTCAGTGGCCTACATTTAACACACTACTCGGCTACTGCAACAAACTGCGTCCCACTAGTACACATCTGTCAGGTTAGGAATCACAACTTGCAGAAATATACTAGTTGTTTGGCAACTAGTGGCATCAGAATTACGTTCTGCCATCAATGCTAGTGTCGTTATTTCAGGGGACAATCATGCAGTTTAATGTGAAAGGGAGACAGAAAAGCCAACACGGAAAAAAACTGTCAGCTTGAGGAGAAAAGAAGATTTCAGGAAGAAGAGATCTACTCCTACTTCATTGGGCCTTTGGGGGCAGATTATGGCTTATATGGACACATGAATTCGGTGCTAAAGGAATTTAATTTTAAATGCTATCATGAGACAAATCGTATGGGTTTTCCTGTGTGGCCCTCAATTATATACTGGCTCGCAAACTGGCGCTCATCAAAACTTTGAGAACCCCTGAAAGGGTTACAAGCCAAAAAAGGCTGGGTAACAGTGCTTTAGTGTATCATATATCTTGTATATCCTACAGAAGCAGCTCTTCTACTGCATCAACTACACTGTCTGCCAACATTTGGTGATCACCTGATAAGAGAATCAAGACAGTTCCTGCCCTGGCACTCCATTTAAGCAGTATTCCCCGCCCTTGCTGCCACACCGTATACTGTACAGCATGCCAGCAGCAACGCCTAATGGGAGTGATCCCAGTTCAAGCAGGGACAGACACAAACTGGAAGCATCACTAGCGGAGTCGGACCAAAGTTTTTCCAAGTGATAGTAATAATGACAAGGGCTGGGTTGGAGCTAAGAAGCAAGATGGTGAAGTAAATGAAACATCCACCCACGCTTGTCCATGCACACATACCCCCACCACACCCCACACCCTATCCTATGCTTACTCACACACTCATTCCGAGGTGTGTCTGTTGTCATGAGCAGCAACCATGGAAGAGATTATAGCTCAGACTGTCATCGTATGGATGAGGTTTCTATGGTGATGACAGGGAATTTAATCTTCTGAATCAATCTCACACCTCATTTTCACACGTTGATATCACTCACTTTCACTCTAAATGGCATAATCAACCCAGACACATCTGCACACATCTGTTTAAAGTGAGACCTAAGCAACTATCTATCCATCCATTTATCTAAATTACCAGTTCCTCTTGTCCTCTTGAATAAGGTGAACATCTACTTTAAGACACTAGGATAAAGGTCTCCTCTGACACTGAAGACAATCCACACTGAACACCAGGATGTAAAACTTAAAATATGCCTTTCATAAATATTAGGGTTAATCTTTTTAGTGATGTTTAAGCAGAGAAGCATTTTGATCTCATAAACAGCGGCTGCAACTTAACTGCCATCATGCATCTGTCCTGCACTTGTGTCGCAGCCACCACTGCAGCTTGTTCTTATTCAAATGTGATTAATTAGCTAACGTGAGGAGGTTTTACACAAAACTACCCTCTAAAAAAAAGTTTTTAGGAATGTTTAAACAACCAGATTTTAAATTCCAAATAGCTGAGGTGCCACAAGATGCCACAAGGCTGATGGCTTGCAGCAAATA
Source organism: Lutjanus campechanus (assembly GCA_027495735.1). NCBI lineage: Eukaryota > Metazoa > Chordata > Actinopteri > Lutjaniformes > Lutjanidae > Lutjanus > Lutjanus campechanus. The sequence continues at coordinate 15,249 of JAJHUR010073651.1, forward strand.
GTGTTTGTTGTGATGGATGCAGTTTGGCCTCTAAAGAAATGTGATGATGGGGACACTTTGTTGAATGAATTTAATAGCTGTCATGCATCTCTCCAACTGACCGCTCTGAATTGGGCAGGATGGCAGCGAGCAGGCAGAACTTCACTCTGCGAGTACACCCACTAGACCTGCGAGAGAAGCAACTGCCAGCGTGGGAAATTAACACCAGCCACCAGCCAAACAAAGTGTGGGCACTGTCAAAGTTAGTCAGTTTGTAAATGAGTAAACACTACAACACCTTGAAGCAGGTCCTGAATCATAACTGGCAGCGTGGAGAAAATCCTGACCAGCCAAAAGAAAGGTGGGCATTGACAAAGTTTATCATTTTTTAAGTTAGTAAACACTACAACACATTTACACCTCCTGTACCAGAGTTGTCACACTCCAACAGCTTTAGTGTATTATTCAAGTATTTATCTAAAAGGGAAGCTTCACAACTTTTCAGGTCTGTTTCAAAACAAAAGTCAGGCGTCCGTATTTAGAAACAGCTTTTGTTCGCTGTGATCATAATGTGCTTCCAATGTAAATAACATGGAGCAAAATCCACAGTCCACGTTCTGTGCAAAAATACATTAGAAAGTTTACTTGAAGTGAATATCAGGCTGAAGCAGTCAGGATATTTTCATACCGTAGTTTGATTCATTTGGTCTCAACAAAGAGGAAAGAAATTATATACTGTTGCATCTTAGTTCTAGTCCAGTTTGTGTTCAGTTTGACTTTTTTCAAACCAACCAGGAGGTTGATTTGTAAAATGAGGTTTTGGTGACAGTCATCCTGCATCATCAGTGCTTAATCAGGACTCATGTGGTGAAGACGTTTATGCAGCACTTTAATGCGTGTGATGTGTATAATTATGTTGTCACAAGGAGCTCATAAAGAAATAACTGATTATAAGCATTATTTAGCAGATTGCTGCATTTTATGAATGATGACTAACAGGTAGAGACGGGACGAAAAGGAGGCGTCTTGCACAGTAATGATTCGGGGCTTATCACTGTGGGATCGCTGTCACACACTTTCTAATGGACCTAATGAACAAGTACAAGGAGAAGGATACAAGCACAGCAATTTTAACAGCTCTTGACCTATTAATCAGAGAAAATACCTGCGCCACCATGCACAAGTGTTACTAAATGATTTGCATATATATATATACATGGCTTAGACAAATCAATTACCCAATTGCTTCCTGAACAGATTTCACATTCAGCAGATGGAGGTTTCGTAGATTAGAATTTGAAATCATAAACATCGAATCATCATAAACCTGCTATCATAAAACCCTGTGGTTAGTTTGTTGGCTTTCACCCAAACCAACCACACTTCCGGGCACAGAGATCAGCGTCTGTTTTAACCACACAGGTTAGGTTTGAAAGAACCCTTAGCTCACAAGTGTGAATCTTCCAAAGTTGCTGCCTTTTTACTACAAAATTCCCTCTTTGTGTTACTGTTCCTCCACTGTAGACACTGCTGTGGAAAAAAGCTGAAAAGTCAGCAAATTTGGAAGATACTCACTTGATTTGTTTAACTAAGACCGCGTCCAGACAGACTTCTCTGCGCTGATAAATGCAGCCGCCACCCCAATTCTTATGAACCCGAGCAGTTGACAGTGCAGCGGTAGTGTCAATCCAGAGGGCTCCAGCAAAAAAATAAAAAATACACACAGTTTCCCGGGAAGAAGTTGACATCATCCAACAAGGGCTTGCGTTTGGCCAATACACACAAATGCACATTCCTAGTGGATTACTTTAAAATGTGAATGCCCTTTTTTCTACTGTTTACATCACAACTGTCATGGCGAAAGATAAAACAACTGCCGCTGTGAAAACTTTGTAGTTGTAGAATCCTGTTTCAAAGTAGGGCTGGACAAGTCCATAACATCATTATTGATCATTTTTAAGTGCCTACTTTTTTTTTTTATCAAGACCAGGAGAAGGTTGAATTGAACGACTTTCTTTTGAATTTAACTGCTTTACTTTGAATTTAACCAATTTTTATTCATCAAGGCACACAGGTAGCAACAAATGACCCGTTAAATGATTGGCTGTTTGCGAGTTACTCGAAGTACGCTTGTCAGGGGATATGAGTCAGGGGCATAATCATTATGTGCTTTCATGGTTAGTTTGCATTTAATTTATTTAAGTGAATATTGTGAACATTTTATTGGGCAGTTTTCTTATTGCTATTGATAAAGTGTCTATTGCTCATACACATCACTTTTGTTTTATTACAAAGACCTATCTAAAACTATTATACCGTGTTCTGGGATGTGAGAGGCCTTGAAAATTCCCTGACTTGTCACTCAAATTGGACTTCATGGATCATATTCATGTCATATATGATCTTATTCATAATATTTGATGTCTTAATAGTCCTTTATGCAACACGCCCCCACCAACGCAGCCCCCTGCATTGTTTTAATGCAGGGCTGAATTCGGTCTGAATGCTCACCAAGGCCTCTCAAGACTAATATTAGCTTCGGTTAAATTTAGGAATACATTTTGCACAGAATGAGGACTGCAGATTTTGTCTCCCATCACTTACATTAGAGGTGCATTAGGAAAGGTTATTTTAATGGATAGAATGAATAGGAGGAATGATCACAGCGAATGAGACTTGTTTCTATCTTGACATCTTACTGTTGTTTGAAGAAAGACTTGAAAATTTGCAAAGCTATCCTTTAAGCAAACAAGAAATCTCAACAAAACTCCTTTTTCTCATTGTCTTATGAGAGAGTCACTTTTGTCTGAGCAATAAATCTGCCGCAAGTCTCGGTGACTCTTGTTTGGAGGTTCAGACTTCTAAACCTCTGTGGCCAGTGCACAAAAACTCTGGGCTAGCGTCTCTTCCCTTCCAACCATTAAGATGATGAGACTTATGATATAGCCTATACTTAGCCACCAACACTTTCCGGTGTATGGGAGGAAGCACTAGGAAGAAGCACCGCAGGCACAGGAAGAGTGGCGTGTGGCCTGCACGATAAAAACAAAGGCATCAGGGCCTATGGAGCCAGCTTTTGTCCACAGTTCATTCACAAGGGAAGTCATTGCTTTTCCAAGACGATGCTGCATTGTCTTGCAAAGTAGCGTCCATCTTTCGAAGGGTTCTGCTTTGTACTGATGTTGGGTTGAACTGGTCTCAGGAGAAGTTTCAGTCAATTATGAGGCTTCCTTTTGGCCTAAAATTGTGCTTGTTTTTGATCAAAATTATTATTGTGACAGCGGGAAAACAATTTAATGGCACGTTTATTCAGTAATTTTATTTTTACGCTTCATGGTTTCAGATTAGTGTAGATTATTAAACAATTATGCTTACTTGTGATGATCCAATTTTTGCCTTCAAAGGGTGAACAATAACTTGTGTGATTAATACAATCAAAAATAACTTTATGGTAGATAAGGTCACAACAGGAAAATTCATTCTCTCAGATCAACCCTCTCACACACACAGAGCCACCTTAATTAATTATATATATATATTTTTAAAAAAGAAATATAAGATAGTTAAGTTTTAAAGACGCTCAGAGGAATAAGTGTCTCTAACTTCAAGCTGTGCTGGTCATGGCACAGAAAGGAGCAGTGCAGGACCAATTTAGAAAATGATTATTATTTTTGTACAATGTAAATAGCCATGGGCCTAATAATCGATCCTTGAGGGACACCTTTAGCAACAATTTGGCAACTTCATTTGAAAAAGGCACCAGCAACGGTTTGAACTCTAACAGAGGGATGTGAAACAACTGTAAGCTGTAACATCAAAACTCACAGAAAGGAGCCTCTTTAAAGGTAAAGAGGACTTGTCAGTTGCTGTCCATCAATGCACCAGATAGACAGTCTATACTAGGCGTCAAATACCAATGTTTTGGGTTTATAGTGCCCACAGCACCACAAAATGAGAACGTACGGGCGGAGGATGGCGTCTCTGCAGATGCTGGCACCATCAGACACTTCTGGAGGGTAATGGGTGATGATTGAGAGGGATTATTTTTGTACAAATCTATTATTGCCTTATTTTCTGTGCACAATTTGCCTGTAACAAGAAGTTGGGTTCAACAGTATCAGAGGCTTTGGAACAGTGGTTCTCAAACTGCGGGGCGGGCCCCACTGGTGAAGCATAGAGCCACTGCAGGTGGGACATGGATGACCAAGGGTTTGCTGATGCTACTGTGCTGAGCTTTATTTCACTAAAATCCGATTTACTTGTTGTTTCCCCTATCATTGTTAATGATTCATAAAAAAAATGGGATCAGGGAATGACCTTTTCTTGGCTTCAGAAGTGGCGCATACCAGAAAAAGTTTGCTGCCTTGAAAAGATCTACAAAGACCGCAGCAAAGTGTTGCTTTTTACAGAGTGAGATAGAGTGTCATACACCAACAACAATAGCAGTTGTTACGGTGAATGACTGATAACAATGATCAGTTGTGAGTTGACAAGTGATTCTAGGATTCTGGACGACGGCTTGGATATACTGCAGGTCAATAGTTGTTTGTATTAATGTGAACAGTTTAATACATCATCTTAAAGCTACAAGATGAGGCTGACAGGCAGGGTAATAGTGTAAATCACTAATTTGTACTGTTTTGCAAGCAAATTAGTTTTCTACAGCTACAACACAGAAGCTTGGCTTGAAAGCATCTCAGCGTAAGAGGTTAACAGAGTATAGAGACACACTAAATTCAGTGACATTTGGCTGATAAAGTGTTAACTTTCTGGCCTGCTCTGGACATAATCCTGTTCTCACTCAGGTAGGCCTTGTTTCATTTGACTAAATAAGAGGGCTGTGACGTTCACTACATGCTATTTTTGATGCAGGTACCATGCCAAGGAGAGTCATCGCGTTCCTGTTTCACTAGACAATTGTCAGTGATGGCGTGTAAATATATCTTCACAATGTAATCAGTCATTCTCGCTTTCCCTCCCTCTCCCTTTGACATACACAACCCAGCCATAACGGGGAGAACACTGGACTACAATCAAAAGCATGAATGAAAAGATCTGCTTGACGGAAAGGGAAATAAAAAAGGAACTGACCTCTGAATAGTTACACCTGCCAGTGTACCTGTCATGGCACACCTTTATGTGGTTGTTCTGACACTTTTAGGACAGTGAAATTTGTGAGAACATTTCATCAGTAACCAGTGTTTTCCCTGCCTATCTAACGCACAGATTGATCACCTTTGTTGAAAATTCCAACAAAAATTGCTAAACCTTTTTTTTAAGTCAATACCTTGGTGCTGACTTAGTGAAATTTATGATTAAAACATTGTACTAAATTGGTCTCATGTAGCAGCACACTTATTGTGACTGCTAACGTACAATAATTTATTTTACATGAATATTTAAATAGATAATTATTGCAGTTTTTTCTATACCTTGTGACCCAGTGATTTAAAATCAGTACCAAACATTATAAAATCTACTACACTGCCGAATAAGACACACATCTTTGTCTTTATACAGACTAATATTTCTATCACAATTCATCATTTTATGACACACATTTTGGTACCTGCTTACAGGTCATACTGGAGAGTTCTCTTCCTTCATCATTCTTGTCTTTTATTAAAAAAATAGAGCAAGGAGAGTGAAACGTGCACAGAAAATTGCACAGTCTGTGTTATATGTGGATTCCTGTGACGAATTAAACAGTGTTATTTGTTTCAAACCTGTTTTTTAATATATTTGTTTTATCTTGGCACAAAATTTAAACCCCTACGGACACGTTCATCTCTAAAATCATGATTTTGTCAGTTAAGCTCACTGTGCACACCGGTCATGCCACATATGTTATCCAGCCTGTGCCACCTTTGTCTCAAAAACATCAAGGGAGAACCCAGGTAATCTAATACAATGTCACGTTAAGCAAAAATAGGCCTGGGCAATAAAACAATAGTGATACGTATCGGCAATACACACTTGATCAATAGCAATAACACAAACTGTTCAATGTAAGCGGTTAAATTCAAAATTAGGACAAGTAGTTAAATTCAAAAAATTTTCTCCTGGTCATTAAATATTTAGAATAATTATTGACAGACTGAAATTAAACATTTCATTATGATAATTTTTTCTGCTATAATCAGCCAGCCCCAAGTCAAAACAAGAAAGCATCTGATCGCTGCCCTGTTCTGCCCTTTCTTTTATGATGTACTTTTTCATCCTTTCTGATATCCAGTGATCCAGGGAAAGCCCAAAACAACCCCTGCCTTATTGAAACTATGGCATAGCTGCAGTAACTTGCATGTGCTTATTTTTACACAGTACCTACAGGACACGAATCAGAGCAGAAAATGAGTGGGAGGAGAAAACAAGAATCTTAATTAGATATCATCTGGAGTTGCCACTACAAATTAAGAAGAAATAACCTTGGTTAAAGATGTGGAAATACATCTGATCATAATTTTATCCAGATTTTCCCATCTCAGCTCTTTTAGTCAAGGAGTAGCCTTGAACTTTTTCTATACTGGTTCCTTTTGCTATACTTTCTTTGTGAAAAGCATCTTCTTGCTGCTTCCCTTTAAGTCTTAAGGGCTCTCTGCAGGTCAGTGGATATGTAATAATGTTGGTTATTATTATTAAAGAGTAGAGAGCAGTAGTTGACTGGCACGCAAAACTTTTACAATATGTTCGCCATGGTACCTTAAATATATAGAAACCCAATGCATGTTAGGGTAGGTGCAGCGGTATATTTAAGTAGTTGTTTGGGTTCATCGCAAGTTACAACAAACACAAAAGAAACGAGGGAATCCAGCACTACTCTTCATCACCATCCTCCTCTTCACACAGTCACCATCATCATCATCTGTGAAGCACAAGGCTCTTTAGCTTTAGGGAAATAATAGAAGGGAAGGAAAGACGGACCACGCTCTGTAAATACATAAAAGACCCGCAGCGAATCATGGCGAGTCCGCCATAAAAACATTACGGGAAGCTTCTAAAATGTTACCCCGGCCACCTTACCTCCAACCCGGTACATGTTCGCTGCCATGACTGCCCCCGGTCCCTGGCTTCCTCTCCAGGTAGAGGGGTGGCTCTCTTCTGTCTCTCGCTGCCGGAGCTGTGTTAGCACTGCCGCCGCTGTGTGTTGGAAAATGGTGGATTGATCAATACGAAACAGACTAGCAGAGAGACCTTAAAGAGACAGTACACTTTATTTCTAAACCTGAAGTTTAGCGGCAGTATTTAAGGACGAGCGGTGTAACAAATTACCGGTGTAATCACTCGTTTAACGTTAATTTAGCCACCGTTAGCTGCTAGCATTTTCGAAATATAGCTACGCCACAGGCGTTGATGTAACGTTGGAGTGACATCACTGCTGGCTCATCGAAAAACAACGGTTATCTTAGCAATTTAGTTACTTAAGTAACGTTACCTGCGCAGTTAATTAGTTGGGTTCTCATGTAATTGCTAGTTTATACGACAACTGGAAGAAAATACCCTTTTTTGTGTATGGAAATGTACCCACTTTTACAGAACTGACCAGATTTAAAACAGAAACTGACGGCTAACAGTTACAGTATCTTCAAGTAACGTCATTACCCTGGTTTGAACAATAAACTATCGCGATATTTTATGTGAAATTCCAGTTGTACATGTTTGAATGGGTTGCTAAGAGACAGTGTGAACAGTAGTGGAATAAGTACTCAGAGTTTATACTTAGGTAAAAGTAGCAATATCATATGTAAAAAATACAATGTTACAGGTAAAACTCCTGCATTTAAGATCGCATTGAAGTGCAAACGTATCTGTATCAAAATATAAAAATGGTCATTCTTCAGAAATGGTGGAATCTGAGTGACACAAATCTGTTGAAATGAACGCCTTCTTATACCTAAAACTTATTTAATAGCAATAAATTACTTGTAAACTTGAGAAATCCACAACAAGGAACACATTTGGTTTTTATTTGTTTGCTAAGAAACAGGGTAAACAGTGGCAGAAAAGTAATCAGAGCTTTTACTTTGCAGATGAAAAGTCTGGATATTAATTCAAACTGTACTGAGTACTCAATTACAATTTAAAAGTAACTAAGTAGATTACATAGTGTAACGCATAGTTAAGTACAAGTAAAAGTGCAGACTTGAAAGTCTTCTCATAAAAGTACAAGTACCCCCAAAAAAGACTACTTAATTACAGTAACTTGAGTATTTGGGATTAGTTACTTCCACCCCTGGCAATATAGTGTGAGAATACTCTGTTACACGTAAAACTCCTGTATTTAAAATCCAACTAAAGTAAAAGTACAAACATATTGGTAATAATATGATGGAATCAGGATGATAAAATAAAATCTGCTGTTTCCGTCTTACATACCTAAAATGTATTTAATAGCAATAAATAACTATTTTTGTACTGCACATAATTTTTGTAGATTTTTAAAAATAATTAATGCACTGTTTCTTTGTCATTGGTGTTATCCATGATGTAAACAACATTAAATGTTGATGCAACTGATGTTAACATTAAGAGGGAAAACACCAGTGACTGTAACAGCAGTGACAATTTGGAGAAGAAAACTTTTCATTGTAACACATTGGCTGTCATGTGTCAGACCACTTATCTTCGGCTAAATCAAAATCATTTAAGTATTCAGTGTAATCAGTTTTCGTGTTCAGTTTTTTACCCTTGTCTCTAACTCCGATGAGGCAATTAAAGGCTTTATCTAAAACGGCAAAATAAATCATGGCATTTAAAACAATAAAGTTAGAAATCTAACTTTCCATATTCCTTGTGTTCACTTTACTACCTCCAATGACTTCTTTATCCATGAAAAACTTCAAAGGGTCAGTGCATTCTTTCAAAATAAAAGTGTTTTATGGAGCAGTGGATATTTGAATGTAATACCTTAGTCGTACACACTTGAACAGCATTGCGGTAACACTTTATAATAAGAGTACATGAATTATCATGAATTCATACATAACTTCATGCATGAAAAAGCATTAATTCATTCATGTAGTTCTGCATGAACTATCAGGACTGTTAATTAATGGAAGACTAAGGTGTTTCAGTCATGATGGCTGAATTATTAATGTTGTTCATGTCTTCTTCATAGATAAGCCTGCAGTAAAAGGGACGGGACAAAAACCTAACCAGTCACTCCGGTGCACAAATATTCTGTTGAAGTCCAAGTATTGTTATTCATCAGGTTTGTAGCCCTTCAAAGTAAAGTGGTAGCCCGTCTGATTTTAACACTGATGAATAATATATGTTTAGTGGTGGCATAATTGTGAAATTCCATGTATTAATCATTTATTGTCCATGTATACATGATGTACACATTTTCTTTTCCTAACAGAATAATTGATAATTGAAATGGAGTCCAAATTATGATCTAATGTGCTTTTGTATTTTTTCTAAATACATAATACCTAAAGATCCAGGAGGGCTGGGTTTATTTGAAGGGCCACAAACATGATAAAATCTTGAAGAAGTAATGTTTAGACTTTCCTATGAATAAGAAATCATGATGATTGAAGTACCTCGGTTGCTGCATTAATGAACACATTGTCCTTGCATTAAGTCATGCATGAGATACTGTTAATTCTCGTCAGTTCATGAAGTAGCACATAAATGAATTCATGCTTTTTCATGCATAAAGTCATGTATGAATTCATGATCATTCCATTAAGTGTAACCCTGTTGACTAATAAATAACTTTGTGGACACATCCCAGTGTTGGTAGATATATGTATAAAACACAGTTTGAACATGTTGTACCACAGAATGAAGCATCCTTAAAGCCAGTGCTGTGATCCCAAATCCCTCAGCTCAGTGGTGTCAAGTGAGGACCACAAACCATCAGGGGAGGGCCCCATGGGGTTACTGGCAAAGATGAATAGGCTTAGTAAGGCCTACATTTAATTAATGAGTGTAAAACAGTCCCTTAACCCATAGGTTTATCATTAAATGATTACATTAGACATAACGTAACACAACATTTCATTTAAATGTTTATGTAGCTGGTATTTATGGAAGATAACTTGTGTCATGGTGGAAACCAACCCATACTCTTATGATATGTGCATCCTAACACACTTGTCTCCTATCTTCAGCATTATTGTTGTTTTACACTGTTGTTGTTGTTGTATATTTTTTGTTGTTTGCATATTTTTTCTATTTTTTTCTATATTGCTATATATAGTTTTATAATGTACATATTCTTTTCCGTTCTTATATTTTCTATATGCTTATATATACTTATTTTCTATCATGTAAATTCATGTAAACATAATCCCTTTCAATTAATACTTATGACCCACTAGAAATGTGTGGTGGTGACTGTATCTGCAGAGACGCTGCCCTCTGCCTATATTTTCTCCTGTTTTTTTTTTGTTTTTTTTTAACTGTGCTCAGGAGGCTTTACCAACCCAAAATGTTGGCATTTAACATCCTGGCAATGGCAACAATGATTCTTTTGTGTTTACGAACAGCTCGGACAAATCCTACTGAATCTACCTTTAAATCTACTCAATGATAAATGCAAACTCTGTTATTAATTTTGTGCATCTATTTATTTCCTTATATCCACATGTGGTAGCTACGGAAGTTTCTGATCAGATCATTATTAATCAAACTAGGGAATTATTTGCACACTGCAATGCAGGGTTATTCATTAATATATTGTTCCATGTGGCTCATATTCATACATTTAGCTCAGAGTGTAACTGTGAAGCCGATAGTGGCACGTTATGTCCATAGTGTGCAATGAGCCATAGAAAAAATTGGATGTTTTGTGCTGCGCAAAGACTAGCAGCACCGTTTTTCTGTTTACCATAAAACACCACTACTCTCCTTGGATATTATAGGATATAGATTAAAGCATACAGTAGAGAAAAAATAAAGAGTATATAGCATAGTCTTTTAGAGATAGTTGTTTGATTAGCTCAGTTTTTATTGTGGATACAAGCGTGGAGCCTCTGTGCTGTGCTGGAGGAATGCTGTGGTGAAGGCTACATCTGATCTATACCATATGGAAGCCTCAATTACTGTTTCCTAACACAGGGGACTACAGCCTGCAGTCACATGACCGCTATAAACCAATCCTGTGTACTTATACAGTACGCACTCCTGCTCAAGTGTGCAGTCTCAATGTTGGATCTGTGCTGCATTGGAGGGATCCTGGATTCTGTCCCGGGGCTCTTTTATAAGAAGAAGAATAGAGAGACACTGTGTGTGTGTGTGTGTGTGTGTGTGTGTGTGTGTGTGTGTGTTCATGTATGGGTGTGTACAACCTATGTCATTCAGATTGAAATATACTGAATTTGAGAATGTTTTTCAATAACAAAGAGCATAGTGGGAGCAAACTAAAAAGTTTCTTGATGTTGACTATGATTTTCTGTTAAAGAAATTAAAGAGCATTATTACCTAATGGATATTTTTTGCATATTATGTATTTATTGCCTATAATACACTATGCTGCCTCGTGCTATGTGCAACATTTCTGCATAAAACACAACCATGGTCTGACTGAATGTTGCTGCATTTTGTTTAGAACATTGCTCACAGTGCTTGAGTTGCTTAACTTGCGAATTAACTTTCATTTGAAGCAATAAGAAATGTACAATAACCAGGGTTGGGGAGTAACAGATTATATGTAATCGTATCACGTAATTAGGATATTAAAAAAGGTAGCTGTATTACAGTACAGTTAGAGCGGAAAAAGATGTAATCGGATTACAGATACATTTAGTAAAATGGGGATTATTAGTAAGATTACAATTTAAAAATACATTTTAAAACAAAGAATACTACCATGCACAGCGCACAAACATTACACCACTTCACAAGTCTCTAACACCACACTAGTCTCAGTGAAACCAATTAATCCTTCAGCTGCCAATTCATTATCATTGCCTCTAGTAAAATAAATGCTTTCACTGGGTGGAAATTTAAAAATGATTTTGTTTTTAAATCAGAGAGAAACAACATCGCAGTACAGTGACAGTACTGCCTTCAGCTTTGAAAATATTGTCATCATACAAGAACTCAGCATCTAATTTATAGAAACATTTACAGCTAAGATATTTGCTAACATTAGCTACACAGACAAACCACTAGCTACACAGACCAACTGCTTAAGTTCTCAACACTGACCAACCGCTGAATTTAGCTACACTGACCAATGGCTAACATTAGCCACACAGACCAATCACTAATTTTAGCTATACGGACCAACCGCTAATGCTAGCAACACAGACCAACCACTGACATTAGCTACACTGACCAATCGCTAATGTTGGCTAAACAGAAATCCAGCTAGCTAGCTAACTTGTTACTACACTACACTGCTATGCTGGTGCCCAAGGTGGTGTGAGGGCATAAACACAAGCCCCGGGATAGCTTTATGTCAGTTAGAGTTATGTCAGTTTGAGTGAATAAATGTACATAATTACCACTAGTAATCTTAGCATGCACACATAACAAAAGATGGAACAGCTGGACAAAAATGAATAAACCTACAACAAACACAAAACATTTTATCAGGCTGAACAATTTCACCATATTTAATATTAAGATAATTGAAAAGTAACAGAAATTAATTGAGTTCCACATTAACGTATTAACACATGTGTAACACTGTGATAATTGGATTAGGATTGGACTACACTTCTTAACAGGTAATTAATTTTATTGTATTGGAATGCATTTATAAAGTAACCCTCCCAATCTTGAAAGTATTGCAGTACATCACAGCACATCCCTGCACAATGTGTATGAAATCACACAGCAACCGACACACGCGAGCTGACTTCTAAGCTGTTGTAATGTTCCCCAATAAAGTGGGGAGAAAACAGTGCCAATACTTAATATGGACTTAATTAAAGGAAAATAAGTGTAGCATCAACAATGTAGCTTTGTGTTTGGGAACTGTGACTACTTTCATTAGGACTGTTTGCTTACTTGGCTGCTTGCTGCTGTGCAGATGTTCTTTTTGAATCCACTTGCTCCACTGCCAGATGTTGCTGCAGTCAGGAAGACCGACAGGCAGGCGAGCATGGAGGCAGAACACTATACAGCACAGAGCAGCGCAGGTGTTCTCCCCGATGAATCTCAGTCTGTGGAGATGGATTGGCTCGACACGCGGGGCGTCTGCTGAAAGAAACTCCCCTCGGTTCGGTCGCAGTCCCGGAGGATGACCTCTGATGGCCTCTCTCTTTCTTTCTCCCACTTTCTCTTCTCTCTCTTTCTTTCTTCCATGTCGCAGATAAATGTGCAGGAGAGGCAAAGACACAGAGGAAATCAATTAGGCCCATTTCCTGGCAGAAACCATTCCATATCTTTGATGGTGCTTCCTCATTTGTTCTCTCACTGGGGGCTGTGCTTGGATCCAGAGACACTATGGGAGGTACAGCAATAAAGGGACTATTGTTAGAGCATTCGCTCCACTACACCTAACTGTGCAAAGGTGTATGTGTGTTTTAACAGTGGAAAAACAGTGAGATTATTCAGTCATTTTTTTATTAAGGAACAATACCTGTGACTGTGTTCCCTAAACGAGGGCACATATTTCATGCGGCAGTTGTTAGGGACAATAAACATGTAAATAATAAACACGGAGAGATGCTGTGCTGCTGCCAGAGGAGTGCTGACTAAGATTACAGCTTGCATGGGAATAAATTACAAAATAATAGATTTGTGTATATTTCTCACTTTCCCCCTGATGACCTGCATACAGTAACTCACTTGATTTGTCACTAATTGCTTCATTCATATATTAAATGTTTTGGCATTAAAAAGAGGCCCGTGGCTATAGGTAGGCAGTGGACCAAACAAATTAAGGCAATGTGGGGTAGACAATCTTTTCAATCATAATTAGCACAAGTGCTTTGTCATAATACAGAAAACAGTTATACTAAACACTGATTAGGCACTGACAGACACTAATGGTTTTATTTTTTTTTTTTGGTCAAAAATATTGCTGGGGACCATTCAGTATTCCCTGGATATTGGTATGTTCCTACCACCCCTAACCAATTCTACACTGTTGTCCCTGGTTGATGCTTGAACATTGTAAGATCGTGGTGCCTGACAGAGGTGGAAGTAAGTTACACACATGCAAGTCACAAGCAAGTCTTAACCTTCAAGTCTCGAGCAAGTCCCAAGTTGCGGTGGTGAGAATCAAGCAAGTCAAGTCGAGTCCCCGCTATAAGTCAAGCAAGACAAGTCACAAGTCAAGTCATATGAAATTCTGACGATCTCCCCGACCATCTCCCACTCCACATTTAGATTAGTTATAAGATTGTGATCTCACCCAAGTCTAACATAGCTTACACTGAACATTAGCTTTCTAGCTAACGTTTGACCAGAGAATAAGTTAACTGAAAAGACACATTCATGTATGTTTCTTTGAGTGCTTTGTTGTGACAGATGAAGTTGGATGTGGTGGTCATGTCGCTGATTTTGAGCTGCAGACCGTACCTACTAATGTTCTTTGCTTACTATAGTAATCGACAACAAAATCCTTGAATCCAAACTTTATGATCTTTGGACTATCCCCTCCATGATTTCTGCCTTGTGCACTGCTGCGTCCTAGTAAGTTGCCAGGTGTCATGTTCCACTGTTTGTTAAGTATTTTATTTTCTCCCTTATGTTTCATGTCTTGTCTTCCTGTTTTATTTTGTGATCACTCACCTCTGTCTCTGTTCCAGGTTCCTGTCTGCCCTGCCCCTCCCCATCTGTGTGCACCTGATCCCTGATTGTTTCTCCCACACCTGTGTCTAATCACTCCCCATTAGTCCTGCATATATACCCTCTTGTGTCTTGTCTTGTTGCCAGTTCATTGATGTTCACAGCTCACGTACCAGCGTTTTCTCACAGTCTTAGTCATAGCTTTTTTGTGTCTGAACCTTGCCTGTTTTTTGACCTTGCCTTTTTGCCTCACGTCGTGGATACCTCTGCCTGGTTCGACTGCTTCTTTGTGTACCGACCACTGCCTGGAATAAACCTTATTTTGCTGCTTTTAACCGGTCTGAGTCGTGCATTTGAGTCCTGCCTCCGCTGTGCTAAGTTCTTGACGCCAGGTTTGCAATGATGTTTCAAAAATAAAACGTAACTTCTAAATATTTAAAGAAAAATGCAAATATTTACTAAAAATGTGATGTCCTCTGTCTCAAGTCTAAGTCAAATCTCAAGTCATGAATATCAAGTCAGATTCAATTCTTTTCCATTTGAGTCAAGACAGTCTCAAGTCCTCAAATATCAGTCATGTGACCTATACCCCCTAGAGTTGCTAGCAGCATTTTTAAAGCAGGAACTTTCCCCGGGGACTAGGAACCTTTGGAGGAACTCAGTGTATTTCCATAGCAGGGACCAGGGTCTAAATTAAGGAAGAAATGTGAAAATAGGACTGTGACATTATGAAAACACATCAGAGGAGTCAAGAAAAGTTATGAGTTTTAATGAAACAATAGTGCTACCGTAAAAATATGAGAGAAACTTATGCGTTTTGTCTTTTGTTCCACAACTTATTTCACTTTTAAGTACAATTGTCTGAGGAAAAGGGTCACTAGGGACCTTCTTCACTTAGCAAGTAAACAGTTTCCCCTTAAAGCATCCTCAGGAAATCCTCTTTTTAAAAACATGCAACTAATTTTTTCTATGGAGGGCATCTTAGGGTGTAAATGTGAGGGAAAAGCTTAAGTGCTTTTATACAACAGGCACAGGTACCTTGAAATCTGGCTCTTGGCTGTATATACCCACAGCAATTCAAAGACAGCCTACATTCTTAACACACAGCTGCTAATCTACACCTCCAACTGAAGAGGCATCACCAACACATTTGCAATTTAGGGAAAATACTCATAAAAGGTGTAGTCTATCAAGTCACATAAGCAGCATCTTTGATTGTTCACAAGTCCTGAAGGTGGCAGTTCTCTTTTGCAGACTTCATTAGTGACTAGCCACGTTTTCACTGCTCTGAAGGCTTTGGCACAAAGACTCTTTTGATTGGGAATCTCTGCTGTAGGGGATCTGTCAGACTGATTTCACAGCTAAAAATATTTGTAAGTACCTCCAAAGGAATCCTGCACAGAACACACAGCCTGTGTTTATTAATGTCAGACTACAGGGGGAGCTATTGTCTTGCTTTTGACCAAAAGGGAAGACGATGCAAGGACAGTAGGCGCTTTCAGGCCATGTAAAATTGGATGTTAGTCACCAAATCTTGAGAATTTGGACAAATCATGTCCTCTAATTCTATTTTTGGGTGAAAATTTATCTTTTAAGGATTTATAGATATGAAACATATATATAATTTATCAAATGTTTTTGTTGGCTTAATATTTGGATATTTCTAAACTTGCACACACCAGTCCCAGACAAGAATTCACAACTTCAATTAATTTAAAAATGTGTTAAAAGGCCTTCAAAAATCTAAAACAATACATCCTGGTACCATACGTGTCAAAATGTAATATTAATCATCTTTGTTTTAAAATATATTTTTTTATGAAAATGTTGGCCCTTTGAAATTGTGTACCAGACTTCTGCCAGATTCTGTCAGACTTTTACAAAAATATGATTTTATCAGGCATAAAAAGGTTTAACTATACCCTAAGGACCCAGGTCTCACTTCCTGGTCCCAAAAAAGAGGGAATACTACTCAAGCACAGGTAAATGTTCTATTTTTTTGATAAATTAATTCAATTAGTAATTTAAATAAATAAATAAATATGTACCCCATTTGGACTGTCTAGTCAAAAAACTCTGGACATGCCCCTGTATCTGATGTCAACTCTGTTAGTTGGCTTTCAGCTTCGTTTTTGTGTTATATTCAGTGAATATATGTCCTCAATGTCAAATGTCAAATGCTACTTAATAAAAGATTAAATCATTGGGAGGTTGGCCCCTTTAGCTTTAGCTTTCATAGCCAAGAGTTTGTTGTTTTAAAATATTCGTAGCAAGGTTTGTTGTAGGCAACTGGACTTCATAGAATTCTTGAAGACGTTTCGCCTCTCATCCAAGAGGCTTCTTCAGTTCTGACTGACTGGCTTGGGAGTTCAGGTATTAAACCACTGTGTGGTCGTTAATAATTGAGCATAATTGAGGAGTAAAAATAAAATAAAAAAAACCTCAAAATATGGTTTTGTCTCAATTCTCAAGAATGAGTGAATACTGTTAGATAGATAGATAGATAGATAGATAGATAGATAGATAGATAGATAGATAGATAGATAGATAGATAGATAGATAGATAGATAGATAGATTGATTTAGTTCCTGATCTTTAGCTCATGTAAAACATACATTAAAGCTACAAGACTGTTAAGAAACTGTCTAAACTGCTGGAAAAACAAGATGCTACAAGCTGCACTTACCTCAGTCCACCAGCAGGGGTCATCATTCACACAGTCCTCTCTATTGTCCTCAGTTGCTCCCAAACAAAGCAGCGTGACTGCAGCCGTCCCTAACAGTGGAAATGACACTTCAGTGACTTGTCATGAATTCTGGGACGACGCCAGAGAGAAGCATCAGGCTGACACGCTAAAAATGTTGACTGTTAGACCTCAAGCGTAGCATAAATCACACTCAGTTGTTACGTCCTCATTATTGTCTCTGGCACACTGATAAAAGAGAACGGTAAGAGCAACTTCAAAAAATGATTTCAATTTATCAACACACATTTTTTTTAAATATCAAGTTGACAAGTCATATGAACACAACTGCTTTTACTGTCACCCATTACTTTGCACTTTTATCGTCAGTGAATTGGACAGTCAGTGCTTGTTGGCACTGTCCTTGAAGAGCACTTGATTTGTTTCATCCTCTGCATTACCAGTACTACTTTTTGACCCTGAACAGCACTCCCTTATTCTTTCTT
>JAJHUR010073652.1:0-17837 GCA_027495735.1 Lutjanus campechanus
TTTAATGTTGTAGTTTGACTGGTTAGATTAGTAGTATAGTATTGCATCATAACATATTTTTAATGTAAAAAGTAACTAGTGTGGAATAAACATGTAGTGAAAAGTACATTATATCCCTGTGAAATGTATTGGAGAAGAAGAATAAAGTTGGGTAATATGTATGACAAAAAGTATGTCAAAATTGTACCAAAGCACAGTACTTGAGTAAATGTACTTAGTTACATTCCACCACTGCTAATACTGCTCAGTAAAGTGGAAATTTTATGGATTATTGCAGACTAAAAGCTTGATTTAAGACCAAAAGGCTCCTTTGATTGACCCAGTTAATTCCAGATCTTGTTGCGTATTATACTATCAGACTTGTAGAAAAGGAATGACTCATTAAGCAGGAATGACTCATTAAATGTTGCCATTCAGCTGTTTTATTCCACCTCCTCAGATCACCAAATTTCAGGCTGCGTCAGAGATCCCGGCTCGTTTCATTGAGAGGAACGTCAGCCTTCGTGGGAGAGTTCATTCGGTCACAGAGAGAGGAGTTGAGGTGGAACATGTCCCGATCTACCTGCCTGTCCTCTCTCCGTTACTGTCAAAACACAAAGGTAATGCCGGGGTGTCCTTTTAAGGAACTCATGAACGAATGCACACACACACACACCCACACACACGCACACACACACACACACACACACACACACACACAAACACACACCCACGCACACACGCACACACACACACACACACATAACAAATGAAATCAATTCCTCAATTCCTCCCTACGCAAGAGAAATCGATTGGGAGACTGAATCTTGTTACACCAAAAATTTCATTGTGACATTTTTACTTTGTAGCATCAGACTCGGCTGCATTTGATCATCTTTTCATGAGTGAGAGTGACCAGTAAGCTTGTTAGCTGAGTTATCAAATCACAGTATATACTGATAAATAAAATTAAGCAGCTTATGCTTTATATAGAGAGCTCCATCAGCAACTTCAGTGTGAAGGACTCACATGAGCAGCTATTTCAAATATTACCTTTGTCCCACTTGACCTCCCACATTTGAAAGCTGGTTAGTCTCAGTCAATCACAACTGAGGCCTGCTGTTGAATCTCTATACCAAATACGATAGAAAATTTCTTTGTTATGGGAGCTGGTGTCATATTTCTGGTCAAATTTGAAGTCTTGTTTGATACAGAGATGAATCGATAAGAAAATTTCATATTACAATTATATTGACCAACATTATCACAGTGATTAGTTATTAAAATGTGCCGAAAAAGTATTGATACACACACTGAAATCATCTCACCAAGGTTTATATTAAAAACCTCTCAACGATCTGAAATGGCATCATGTCCTTTGTGATGTCAGTGTTTTCTTTGATGCGAGACAAACCCATGTTGCTGCGGTTCCTGCGTCTGTAAAACTGTTCGTAACTTTAGTAGATGCTGGACAGTGTTTACTGTGAGTTTTTCAAAGTGTGTTAATTAAACAAGGTTTTAATGATAATTAAAATGTGAATCAGGAATACAGAATTGTCCCAGACAGCATATCTTTGTGTCCCAGCTGCTTTTTTGTTGTCCCTGGGCCAACAGGACATTCTTCATTTTGAGCACTGCATTTGTAATTTGAAGTTTGAAGTTTTTCTTCTTTTTTAAAATATATTATTAGAATTGGAATTATATGTATGTTTCTTAAAGTAAGGTACCTTAGGTATCATATCAGCAGTATCTAGTATCAAAAAAATTTAAAGTAATACTTTCCTAAACATTATCAGTATTCTGCAGAGTGTGCATAACTACACTGGTCATACATGTGAAGACTGAAACCCCACAAGTAAGCTATCACTTTTACTGTAACATTGATAGAGTATATCACCCTTTTTTATTCTCTTTAGGTGTGGGCACGTCCCCAATGCTGGTGCATCTTGCAGGGGTGGAGTTGACACCAGAGGGCAGAGTATGGCTGCAGAAGAACCTGGCTCCTGCCCAAACAGTCTGGCTAAAACTGATCAGCAGAGAGGAGGACACACTACACTGTTTGGTGTCTCAAAGCAGGGTGAGACATCGAATAACTGAGACAAAGAGAGGATATTATAGCTTGTTTGTCATAGCAGACCTTTTTTCACAGCAGCCCTATTGATATGAAATAGTATGGTAAACACAGATGTTACAGATGATACTAATTAAGGTCCTGTTTAATTTAGTGTAGCAGAGCCTCTCCAGTGAGACAATATGCACAATAGCAGCATTTGACCTGAATGGAATTGAACCTTAATTAGTATCATTTGTAACACCTGTGTTTACCCTGCTATTTAATATTAATATGGCTGCTGTGAAAAACATCTATTGTTGACTTAATGTCAGACTGGAGGGAGTTTATATTCCATGAAGTCATCCCCTTGTCTTCCTTTATATCTCCAGCAGGGGTCGGTGTGGAGCTACTGTGTGAATGAAGAGGTCCTCAGGCTCGGCCTGGCTCGCACTGCACCCGTCATCGGAGTCCTGCCTGACTCTCGCCGCTACTGGCGTCTCCACAAACGGCTGCACAGGGCAGAGGTCAGCGCAGAGAGGAAGGGGCGGGGACTGTGGAAGCAGGAGAGCCTATGGGAGAGGGCCTCCACGGCTGTTAGGGACAGCGCTTTATTCAGACTGATGAGGAGGATCTTCAAGAGGACGTGATGCACTAATGATTGATTGTTTCGTGACAGAATTGTTTTTGTTGAGCTCTGAAATAATCATATTGTGACAGCACACAGTCTGTTTTATTTATACTGTTTTCCTGTTGTTGTCATCTGATACACTGATGCATCTAAAAGGAGTTTAGTAGGAGCCTGGTACTACTGTATAGTAAGACTACGCTTGTAAATGGTTTGTAATTAAGTTGTAAACACTTTATGAATTATAGATGTTACAACACATGAAAAGGGCAACAGTGACCTGTTGCTTACAAAATAGGGAGCCCAAATGTATCTGTATTGTTAAGCTTCAGATGTTATGTTTATGTTGCTCATACGTTGTCTTCTCTGTTAGCAGCATTTATGCTTGTCGGTTTCATCAAATATTTGTTGATAAGTTACTATTTAACTGCCATCAACATATTGTATTGCATACTTTTATGCGTGAAGTGTCTCGCTGCGAGACTCTTGTGGAGAGGCACTGACAGATGTGTTTAAAAGTGGCTCCTTGACATCCTCAAATTTTGAAAGAAATCTGTTTTCCTGGAGCCATTTGTTATCTCGTCACGAATTAGCTGACTTCCACTGCACGTCAACTTATAAATGAAAACAGTAAACACTGTCTTCAGTGGTTTCCATGTTTACTTTTGTAAGACAGCATACTGCATGTTTTAGTGTGATCAGAATTGAGCACTAAGGCTTTAAAAAATTAAAAAATGAATTAGTAGTAGGCAGTAACTGGATCTTGCCAAATAGTGAGCCTACACCGACGTTTGAAAATTCTCTTATAACTGTTTATTAATTATTTATAAAGTGTTTACAACCCAATCATAAGCATTTATAAGTATGTATAAGAGTAGTCTTATTGTAAAATTGTGTCAAAACTCTTAGTACAGACTTGAAAAATGCCATCCATCACTAATCTGTCACTGTGACAGATATGTTTCTTACCGTTGCTAAGAACTTTAATTTTTACTTTACATTCCTCATTACGCCTGTTGTAAAAATGTTCTTGGTTTATTCTGTATATCACAGTCTGTACAAGTTTGAAATGATTAAAAAGGTTGTTAAAACTCCCTGATACTAATCCCTCTGCTTTCACTTTACCCTGCTAAACCACAGCCTCTTCTGTTGGTGTGTGTGTGTGTGCATGTGTGTGTGTGGGGGGGACACCCCACTGAACACAAGAAGGGGGCGGGGTATGTTAATGGTGTTCAAAATGGAGAGAGGGGTCCACTCACTTGTCCCTCTCGGAGATCACTGTTGCTATAGAAACACCAAATGTGAAATACAAAGCGAAGCAAAGGCTAAACTCTATATTGGCCGCCCTCAAACCCCATGGGAGCCTTACTTGTTGTGTGTGTATGTGTGGGGGTCTTTAAGTACCTTTAAAGAGGGCCCTTTGTAGCTGTAATGTGACCGCGACATTGGAGTATTTAAACCCTGATCCAGGACAGAAAAGAGACTTTGATTTCATATGATATCATTGTATAAAATAATGAAAAACGCACAACAGATGAATACATTATGATATTTTTCTGTTAATTTTGGTCTGAGTGTAAATAAACTCCTGCTGAAAAATAATCCCCAAAGCAAATGTCCTGTGTTTCCAGGATTATGCTCATGTGACTGTCATGATTGTTTGCGGAACAAATCCACGGCCAAAATTACACCTTGTGCCTCCATGTGCTGTTGTTTCATCCATGCAAGGCTGAAGAGGAGGAGGAGGAGGAGGAGGAGGGCCTGCAAATGAGGCCAGACTGTGATGTGTGTCCTGTGGGGTGCAGGGTGAGGGGATCTCGGTGCAGTGAGAGGTACTACTGAAGCTCTCAATCCAATGGGCGCAAGAAGATTAGTGCAAAGGGGAGGAGGGTCACAGGGGTAAGAAAGGGGATTTTGGGTCCGAGCACAAAGGCAGGAGAGGAGGAGTCAGGGTGGAAGGGAAAGGGAGTGAAGCAGAGGGGGAGGCGAAAGGAGGGGGGGTTGATGAATCAGCTAGCCCTTCTTTTGTTGTGCAAATGTTACTAGCGACTGTTACGGCCCAAGAGGCTCGTGATTGGTGGGCTGGTTTAAATTGTAAGGTGCATTTCAGGCTGATGGCTGTTGCTGCCAGACTTTGAACTGTCACTGAGGGGAGGAGTGGGAGGGAAACCACGGCGGAGGCAGACAACAGGGGGGAAGGCAGAGTGAAGTTTCTGAAGGTGGAGATCACACAGAATAAGTGGTGTTCACTGAAGAGGTTTAAAACTTTAAGATGTCTTTGTAATATTTATGTCAAGTTAATTTTATTTATACACGAAACAGACGTTATCTCAGGGCACTTTTCTTGTGGAGCAGATCCAGACAGTACTCTTTATAATATTATTATTATAACATTACAGAGACTTTCCAGTACCTCAAGCAGAACCAGACTCTAGGTGGCAGGCATTTAATTTGACTGTATCTTTAATCTGATCAGTAATCCAATATTTGCAATAACCAATCCGTATTTGACCAGAGACATATGGGCATCAATATACTTAACGTTCACTTGCCATACTACATAATGCACATTACTCACCATTCATTCAAATTTTATTGTCAAGTAGTTAATTTAATGACTTTAGAGGCAATAAGATCATTTAAAAATCTGAAATACATTGGGGCCAATTTCTTCCATCCCCAACCCATTCTGTCTCGTAATACCACTTTGTACCTCAAGAGTCAGTAGTCTGATCCCCTCATTGTTTCAGCTGAGAGATGTGTTAGCTAACTAGCTAACGGCAGCTACAGTTCACAGCAGTTTCTAGATTCTTTGGTGATATGATGTCACCTGTGTGTTTGGAGTATGTGTAGTACAACGGGTACATTGCACAAACTAAAAGGGTTGTTGAGAAATCTCAAAATTTCGAAGCAACTTACTTTAATAGATTTTTGAGGCCAACTCAAACTCTTACTTTTTCAATCATTCTTGAGTAAACTCACTGAAGTTAAAGTTAATCATGTTTGATAATTTAATATTTTAATTTGCAACCATTGACAATTCAGGTTCACAGCTCACTGTGAACAATTTTTGAAAAACAACAAACATTCAAGTTTATCTAAAGAAAAAAGCAAATTATCTAAAAAAAACAAAAAAAAACCAACAAAAGTCAACAAAACTTTGTTTAGTTCATTTGAGTCAAAGGTCAAAAATTTAACAAAGACAGTTGCCTTGAAATTAGGAGTTTTCTCTCTTTCCTTTTTTTTTTTAACACTGTGTTCAAGTTACATTTTGTATATTTAATTACTCTGGTTCTGGGTATTTTGGTTCTCAATTTGAAGGGACAGACTAAAGTAAACCATCTCATCATCTGGCTCTCTTGAGGAAAAGTAGTCCATTCCGAAATCCAGTCCAGCTTTTCCCAAATCCACTGGTCCCACACCAGTAGTAGTCATTTGAAAAGGCAGTGTGCTTGATGTAGTGGTGGGTGCTTCTTGCCCACACCAGTGAAGTTGTTGGGACATTCTCTCTGTCTGTAGCCACACTGCTGTGGCTATCACTGACATTATATTACATTTGTGCCCTGTGCCATGGACGTTCAGCGCCTCGTGGACTACTGTTCTGGTGAAGGTGGAAAGATTTTGTGAGGAAGCTGACAACGTGGTGTGAAAATCTGGGACTGAAGTGACACAAATACAGTAGGTGAGCCTGTGATGCATGATGTGATTCATGACATTGTTATTTAGAAAAAAACAGCATGACATGTCTCACAATGTGGATTTTATTGACTTAAAAAGTCTCTTTCATGGAACTTCACTGTGCACTTTTCTGACTGTGGCACAGAGTTTGCTGTCACTTTAAATTTGCTGTTGGTAGGATACTGTATACAGTAACCAAGCAGATGTGCACCTGTTAAACCTGTGTGTGTGGACACATGGTCTGTAAAACAGAAACTCAAGACATTTCAGTTCTTATCTTTATAGCACCAGTCCAGGTAAGCCACAGGCTCAAAACATTTTTATTATTTTAGTTTTCTCTTGAATTATTTTGACAACCACAAACTGCAAGAGCCGATATAATTGTTTTTATATTTTTGTCATGTGCTTTGGCTTATTTGTTACTAGAATCAATAATTCATCTGTGTGATTGATAAAACATTTTCTGCTGTGTGCATTTCACATTTTGGTGCTCCTTCTCATTGTGCCTGAACAACAGTAAGATTTGCAGCAGGGCAGCACAACAAAGACCTTTATTACACTCAGCCGGTAGCCAGCCCAGAGAAAGAAAGAGATGGGGCACTCCCCCGTCCGAGCACAGAGTCCTTGGGGATTTTTTTTGATTTGATTTGAGTGGTTGAGGGTAGTTAGCCCGGGTGTGAAAGACAAAGAGATTTAAAGAGACAGAGAGCTGGTGTGACACTCATCACACACTGAAATGCACCCCCCAAAAAAAGAAAACCACAAACTCTCCATCTCTGCTCCTGTCTGATAATAAACCTGACAGTGTGTTGACGTCTTGTACAAGGAGTCGTTGTCAGCCAGAGTTGGTGAAGCTTATATGTAAATTGATACATACATGCATGCAGGCCTCAGGTTCAAATTCAGACACTTTTAATGTGAAGTTGTTAATGGAAATTTTCTCCAAATTGAGGCAGACATTTGCTTCCACCTGCTGTCACAATAAACACTTAGTGACCAGTAACTGTAACACTGGTTAGCTATTCCTTCATATGCACTGTGGAGGGTGTGTGTGCGTGTCTGTGTCTGTGTGTGTGTGTGAAGGAATGCATGAGCCGTAAAGTGACTCCCTTGTTATTTTGTGACTTGCAGTATTGTGCACAGTGTATCAGCTTGCTGGTGTAGGGTTGTAGGAGTGGAAACATGACTCTTTGTGGGTGCTGTGATCCCTCATGAATAATTGAAGTTCCTTGGTGGAAAAGTGGGATTGAATGAACCAAACTGTGTTATACTGTATGTATGTGTGTGAATGGAAAAGTCAGTCATGAAAAAGCAGAGTGACCTGCACTGTAAAAAAAATCACACAATCAACTAATCTGTTCTCGTTAACCTTATGTAAATATACTGTTTTATTGATTTGAACATAAACATAAAATTTCTCATATTTATTTTCAGAACAACTTTTGACTTGAAATGTTAAGTTGAATGAATGACTCTGACTGAAGAGTTGTTGGTTCAACTTAATATCTTAAGCTTATTAATCATGTTTACCTCAACTTGTCTTTTCAGATTCATCAACTTAAAAGTACTAACTGTTTTTTAAAGTTAAAGCAAATACTTTTTTATTTTTACAGTGTGATCTAACCCAGTGAACACTAAGTGGGATTTCATTGATGATTTTTAGTTGAAAAATGTTTGATATTTGGTCTGAATGTCTAAGATTTTTTTCAACCTCTTTTCAACCAGCTAAAATGTGTTTGTTTAATCATTCTGATAATTTGTTCAGTTATCATTTAAAAGAGAAATGAGACTGATTAGTGTGAAGGCATTTCTTCAAAGTCATATTCAGGTAATTTCAATGCACATATAAAATGTCATAAATACATGCTGTATATGCTCTGTGCTGCCAACAAGAAGCTATCAGGACATCACAATGGGAAGAGTTTCTAATGTAAAATAAAGAAATGATTATTGCTGTAGTCTAACATGCATGCGTAAGCACTTAGAAGTATTGGTTACAACACCATCTACTCTGAAGGGATATCCACTGGGATTTATTATTAAGAGCGACAAAGATGCTAAATGTATCAGCAAGATGTGGTGGTTCACATCATCAACTGTGGTTTAAGTCCCATTTCTGATTTTTTCTGGCTTTCAACTGAGAAATTAGGATGTAGTTTAGTGGGGCTGTTATTTGCCTGTTGCAGGTGATGAAAAATGTCACAGTTGAAAATCCTGGTGAAATATTATCTAAATGTGAATGTTCAGTCAACGTCTTGAAATAATCTAATTCTGAGCAAAGTCGTTTTTTAAACATCTTTTCAATGGAAAAATGAAAAATGAACAAGCTGTCGTTTTTGTTATAGTATGTTAGTGGTTATAATCATTACAAACAGAAAAGGGGCACTGTGTATGTATTGGACTCTCTTGGTTCAAGCCAACAAGCAGATAATCAACAGTTCTGTCTTGTCAATGAGGAAATTAAACAGGCAGTTTTGAGTTCAAAACCTGAGAGCAAAAGCAAAGGATAGGAGCAGGAGGGAGAGTCTCTGCTCTGAAATAGATCTGAGGGTTTGACTCGTGACCTTACCCACCCTTCAATTCCACTGTGAAGCAAGACGACCCCACCACACACACGTTCTACCACACACACGTGCACACAGCAGCACGCATCAAAGTTAAAGACCGAGCTCTTAAAGTTTTCAAAACATGCCATGTATTGGATATTCTGGTCCTGAAGACAGAATTTCCACCTTGCACGTTTTCAAATGGTGGAAGCAATGGCATGTTTTGGATTAAATTAATAATTTTAGGATGTGTAAGAAAATGTTAGGAAACTATCTTATCTTAGGTTCTCTCATGGAATGTGTTTCAGCTTTAAATCTAGACAGCGCATCAGTTTGGACTCACACTTTTGCAGGAGATTCCTCAGTTTTGTATTTACGACTCAGTGCTGCGTCTGTTGACAAGCTCAGATAGCATCATTGCCTAAATGCAACACAACTCTGACCCCTCAGTAACCTCGCTGCCTCAAGGTTCTCTCCGTCTCCTTATCAGGCCAGAGGCTTACTGAGACAGCATGGCCGGACAATTTAGATGTTACAACTTCCTCCTCTTTCCGCTTAGCCTGCTGAAAACATGTCATAGCCTTTTTCACAGGGCTGAAATTAGGGATGCACTGATTTATCAACGGTACATCAGTATCGGCTGATATTCACGCTGCTGACTTATTTACAGCCTATCAGTAAATAAGATGACATTCACTGATGGCAGTGGCTGATGCTTATCTGTTGTGTCATTAATCATCATTGTGTAGATAGTTGTATATCAGGCTAAAAAGGCCTCTGTATAAGCTGTACTCATTCAAAGACTGTAATGAAGGGCTGAATGACTTAAAAAAAGTAAAGTTTTCTCTCTCTTTCTTTGTTCCCTTGGTACAAAATCAATCAATCAGTCCACTGATAACCTGAAATGTTTAGGTGATTAATCAAGCAGTTGATCATCAGAAAATTAATTGGCAGCCATTTAGATAATAGTGTAACTGTTTAAAGAACTTAAGCTTCTTAAGCTATATATGATTATAAATCAAACATCTTTAAGTTTTTGGACTGTAGGTCAGACAATACAAGCAATTTGAAGATGCCCCTGTGGATGTCAAATTGTGATCAGTAATTGTAACTATTTTCAGATATTAAATCAACCAAAAATAAATTGATTAATAATGAAAATAATCATTTTAATGTGTCATTTGCAGCCTTAAAGTTTTGAACTTCATGATATTTTATGCAGATGATGTTGAAACTTCAGTAAATGTGATCTTAAGTATAATAAATAGCATTCGACATTATAAGAGCAGTATAGAAATAAGACAATAAATTGAAAATTAATTTAATTGTTAAATTAATTGTTAGCAGGAGTACAAACTGTAGTTATTCACCACATGCTAGATGTGAATGCCTCCTGTGAGTCTTTGATGAAAAAGGTCTGACCTTCCTTATATTATAGAAAGATCTCAACATGACAGTACTGCTCAATGAATTAATGAACATGGGTGAGTATGTATTTTACCTCCATGTTGCCTTTTCAGCTGATAACTTTCATTCAGACCTATCAATCAGTTAGTGAGTTAAGGATCAGTCAGGTTGTAGTGTGAAACCATCTGTCTAGCCATCAGCATACCAGGACTGTTTACTCTCTGATCTGATAACTGCTTAACAAGCAATTACAAGCTACTCATTGACTCTGTAGGGCAGCATGTTGGTGTTCAGGCTGAGCACCGTCAGGATCCTCATCCCTTATGACTATGGCAGTGAAGGGAGATACAAAGAGTAAAATAACTGTGTTGGATAATAACCTGTGCTTTATAAACACTTCATAAACACTGAGACAGATGCGGATTATTTTTTAAAACTGTAAACATGATTAATCAATAATCACTTATTTATGGCAGCTGGTCTCATAAAATAGAGCAGCCATTGTATATCTCATTAATCATGTCTGAACTGAGTGCTGTTTGTCATGTGTCGATATGGGGTGACAGATGCTGCTCTCTTTGGGTCCGTGTGTCATAAGAGAACCATTGTTGCATATATATGCATATATGAGGGGTAATCTGTGCCATGTAACATGTGCTAGGCAGCCCCTTAAAAGAGAATTATAATTTGCTACAACTTGGGTCTTATGTTTGTTTTGGCAGTATTTTTATATTAGATATGCTGACATTGCACTGAACCAGGAAACATCGCTACAGAAAAATGTGATGTGACAAAGAAAATGAGCAGGCAGGCAGGCAAACTGCCAACAAGCCAACAGTTTAGTGGATTATTAGCAGACAGTCATGGTTAAAGCAGGGGGTTATATTATGACTAGAGTTAGATATAAAATTGTCATTTGCTTAATTGCATTTTTCTTGTATTTCTTGAGCTGTCACTGATTTTTTGGGGTACTTTAATGATATCTTAAAGTGCTGGACATCTCATCCATGTAGGGCTGGGCAATATATTGAATTAATACAAGTGCTTCGAATTTTAAAATAACAACCTCAAAGATGTCTGTTTTGCTTTCTTTGGCTGGACCTATGGTGATGCAAAGGCAAAGGCTTTCATCAGTGGACCGTAGACTGAATCACTGATACAGTGGCTTAAGAGACACGTATTTATTATAATTCTGTTTTTTTTTTTAATGTGGCAGCCTCTATGGTCAAGACACATTTCTCCAGGACAAATAAATTAATCTTCAACCTTGAATTTAAATTAAAACCATCAAAATTATTACTTTGAGTGTGAGAATCTAGTCATTACAACATGCACAAAAGGTTTAAGTCCAAATGTCACATAGATGATAGCTGGCTGCATGTATGATGTGAGCAGTTGTGCCAATATGCACGCCCACCACAGTTTACAAAATACCATCATGTGTAGCTAGTTTGCTCTGGTTATGAATGGTCGTATCTACTGTATAAGAGGAAAGGACTGAAAAAGACTGCACACTGTTCTCTGCTCTTTGTGTTTGGTCTTTTATATTTCCTATTCTACTGTCTTGCGCATGAAGACCTAAAAATTGTG
Source organism: Lutjanus campechanus (assembly GCA_027495735.1). Lineage (NCBI taxonomy): Eukaryota > Metazoa > Chordata > Actinopteri > Lutjaniformes > Lutjanidae > Lutjanus > Lutjanus campechanus. The sequence goes on from JAJHUR010073652.1 coordinate 11,879, forward strand.
ATCTTTGTGTTTATTCTTCTTGCATTTTGCAGGAAATAAAATAGATTAAAATCTAACATGGTCCACAAGCCAAATTGTTCAGCTCTACATCCATGTTATTATTATATACCCAAATATTTCTTACTATTTTTGCTTCTAATAAAGGATTTTTGATTGTAGCACCAGAGTTTTGCTCTGAAATGTTATAAAGAGACAGTATTACCTCCATAGCCAGTGGGTGTGAGATATATATACAATATCACTGGTTCTTCAGCTGGATAATAACTGAAATCTCCTGTGTTAACATGGATTTCCACAGACTACATAAAACAAAAACGCATCCCTCTCCTCTCAGATGAAATGTGTTTTACATGCAGGGCAGACAAGAAAAGTGGATGTTCTAAAATGCTTCTTCCACATGTTTCAGACTGTATTACTCTTGTTTGATTTAAATATCTACTACAACTAAACGTTTAACTTGAGGGCATCCTTGACCTACTTCCTGTCAGGGCCTGAGATAGAGTGGCTCATCAGGCAGTCAAACATTTATTTTTAAGTTGTTTTCTGTAGCCTGATAGACAGGAAAGAACAGACTGTATTCCCCTGAGGTCTGGGCCCTCCCATAAATGAGAAGGCTACTAGTGTTACACGCAGTCAGAAGAGGAGAAGCAGAGTCATTTTACTACTCGACAGCGTGCATTGACACGGACACAGGAAATAAAGCACGAGTGTGTGTTTTTATGAACCTGTTGTCAGGGCACAAAATTACCACCAGTCACAATCCAAATGCTGGTAAAATATGAAAGTGGATGGTAGATTTTCTTCACTCACCAGCCAAAAACACGATGGTTATCTATTGAGAGGCTGGTAAAATTTGAACATTAAACACTCATTTGGCTGGTGGCCCAGTTAATTTTGCACCGTGCTGGTTGTTGTTATTTAAGGAACAGTTTGACATTTTGGCTAATATGCTTATTCTCTGTGTAAGTGAAAGTTATCAGTTACCACTCTCATGGACAGTAAATATGAAGCCCGTCAGCAGCCAGCAGCTGCAGCCAGGTTAGCTTAGCTTAGCATTAAGACTGGAAGCAGAGGGGAAAGGCTAGCCTGGCTCTGTCTTAGGGTAACAAAATATGAGCATCTCTAATCATTACTAATCAAAATGTTTTATCTTGCTTGTTCAAATCTGTACAAAAAACAGTCTGGTTGCCTGGCAACTTCATGATGATGACAATACTCCAGGCAGTCACTACTACCAGCCAAGAAGTAGCCCAATACATAAATCCCTGTGAAACCACAATGTGCCATTATTAACACTTTTTTGTACATGTTAGCTTATGACAGAGCCAGACTAGCTGATTCCCTCTGTCTCCAGTATGCTAAGCTAAGTTAATGAGTTTCTGTCTGTGTAGCTTCATATTTAATGAACAGATAAGAGAGGGTTAAAAATATTCTCATCTAACTCTCGACAAGAAAGCAAATAGTCCAAAGCTTAATTTCCAAAATGTCAAATTATTCCTTTCAAGCTGCAATGTTATCACATTAAAATTTTGGTTGAAATAGCTCATTTGGACCATTGCGTATCACAAAAAAACAACAACTTTGTATTTTATTTAATTTCTTTAAGAACTGGACCCCATCTGAATCAAAAAGTCAGTGTTAGCCAGCATGTAGCTAGCTGATCACAGCACATTATCTGTTCAAACAAGGGTCTGGTTTCTACGTGTCTTGGAGTCTTGCCTACTTCTGAGTCAGACATAACTAGTCAAGTAGAACAGATGTTAGTGTGCTAGTTAGTTACAATGGTTGACAACTTTGACATTCTGCTTCAAGCCCAGCAAAATGCATGTGCATCCAATTCAGTCTTGCATTTTGTGTGTTCAAACTGCCTACAGCAGCTTTAATTTGGTAATGTTTGCATAATCATGCTTAGCTTTCACTGGTGAATACAATAAAAACGATATGACTTATGATCATGTGATCATGTTTTCTGTGTCACTTTGTGTAACAGTTGTAAAGTTAACGTTCTGGTAGCTTCTTCTTGCCATGTGACTTGAGCGTTTATGGTGGATTCATATAATCTAGCTGTATCACGACCTGACATGCCATTAAAGCTGCTCAAACAATGTCTCCAGTCATGTACCTCTGCTCGGCTCCTATCTCTAATTTGGGACTCTGCTATGAAAACAAACAGTCATTTAGAAACATTATTCTATAATTAAGCAGTAAGCCACGAGGGGCTGTGCTCTGCTGTGAGTTCAGAGCAGCTACGAGGCACTGCAGGCACAAGCTGAAATAGAGTTTAATATGAAGAAGAGTATCAGATCACTTTCTGTACTTATTACATGAAGGAAACACAAAGTTTTTCAAACATTTACTATACTGCAAATGTTTGATTGTTAAGGAAAAATTATGACATAAAGTCGAAGCTGGATTTGGCACCAGATTATAGCTTGGGCAGAAATATGTGCTCTAAGCTCTGAGCCCATTGAAAAGGTCTTTTCTCCTATTTTTATTTCTCCGTTGTGTGTTTTTTTTAAATGTCTTAATGTAAAAGTGAATCTTTTGACCTCTATGTTTTTTTTTTATTCCTTGGAAAGTTAACTTCCTGCTTCAGCACCGGGGGACAGGTTAATATTTAATCAAAAATAATAAAATATTACAGATGATGAAAAGGTTTTGCTTACATTATTTAAAGGAACCAATTTCTTATTTAATCAAGAACTATAGTTAGAGAGCTGAGATTTCTATGCATTATGAAACAAACTAAAATTAAAATACATTTATTACCAGACTTTGTTAGATCCTTGATTCTAATTGGTTAATTATGGCATTCTATGGACTGTTATTTCTGAACAGCAGACCATGAATGTGAATGTGAAGAACAAGCCATTGTTATGGATGCAGTTCTGATCATAGACTCTGGAGGAGTAATTAAATCATTTTTATATCAGGAAAATCATTTTAAATCAATAATTTTGTGTCAAATTATTGATTTATTTTCATTGGTAAGCGACTGTGTAACAAGCAGGATAATGTACAGTGAGCAGGTCATTGTTGCAAAATAAACCCAAGTCCTGCATCACCCTGTCGCGGTTTATTTAATCATAATGACCTACTGTCCATTATACACAGTACACTGTGCATTATCCCTTACTCATTACACAGCTTTGTTAAATACTCATTTCTGATTCGTCAGCTACGAGATTCTAAGGTGTTTCTGAACAGCAGACGATTGCTATGAATAACAGAATGTTGCTGTTTGATGCAGTTTCAAATCAATGAAATAATTTTGAAATGAATATTTTTTTTGTCAAATTATTGTTTTATTTAAATAATTAAGTTGTGATTAAGGGATAAGTACAGTGTATAGGTCACTATTTTGTTAATTATTACATGCCTTTGTTAAATACTTGATTCGGATTGGTCAGCATTTTAAGGGTTATTTTTTAGGGGTTATTTAGGGTTATTTAAGGGTAAGTTATTTCTGAATAGCAGATCATTGGTATGAATGATAGTGATAGTATTTTTTTTTTTGTCAAATTATTTATTTTTTGAAAGTAGTAACTGAGACATAATAAGATATAATGCACTGTAAGCGGGTCATTATTGTGAAAATAAACCCTTTCAGGGTGATTCAAGGCAGCCGAATGTGCTTTATTTTGCGCTTCTGATTCACTAAAATATATTTTTTAATTAATTTTTTAATTACTTTCTAAATTAATATTTTGTGTCAACTTAAATAAGCGACCGCAGTTATCCATGTTGGCTGAGTTCTGCACACACTGATTTACCACAACATGGGGGTCACATTAACAGAATGAGTGGGTGGCTTTATCCATGTGGTCTGTCATAAACACCACCGACACTACAGGCTCCTGTCTATTAAAGTGAGGCGGTGGCAGGGTCACAGGAAAGTACTTTCACCTCAGAAATACTTGACCCATGAGCTCTATCTATGTCTTTGGACCAGACAGTCACGTCTCCTCGGGGTCAGCCGGCACCAGGCGCCAATAACTGTCCCAGAGGCTCCGAGTCTCTCCTGATCTATACATCTCCTGTGTGTGTGTATGTGTGTTTAAGAGAGAGAGTGTGTGTGTGTGTTTGTAGTGGGAAGCAATAAATCACAGGAAGACGGATGAGCAACAGGTGGGGAAACACTAAGCAGTGAAACTGGCAGCAGGAGAGGTAGGAATGAAAAGTGATCAGGAGGAAGTGGTGGAAAATTGGGAATCCGGGAATAAATGGCGAGGAGAAACAGAAAGAAGACAAATGAGAACACATGGAGCGATGCAGAAATTCAAAGTGGACAAAGATGTGGACAAAGAGGACTAGATGGATGGGACCTGGTTAAGCTGTGGAGACACAGAGGAGTCTGGCTCATAAGAGCAGCTACAAGCCGTCACTAACATTCATTTCATTCATTTACATGTTGATTGTATTACGACAACAATGACTTGTTTTTTTTTTTAGAGATCCAAACCACTTACTATACAGGGAAAGAAGGAAGTTAAGCAAGAAGAAGCCATTTAAAAATAAAAGCACAAATCTACACAAAAAAGTCACTCAGAGATTTGTCATGTATTGTGGGCTTACAAAATGCAAATAAATGCAGATGAATTTTGCCCTGATATAATCTTACAAACTGTGAAGTCACTATAGGCTATTATATGAAATTCAATAACGGTAGCGGGACAGGTTGGTTGTAACTCCACCTTGGCTTTTGTTTATGTAACTCTGAAAATGTGTCTTCCAAGTTGCCTAATCTGTATGCTTTGCAGATGATTTGAAAATACATTTTCCTGTAATTTAATGGATTACCAGTTTTAATAAACTCACTATTACTGTTACAACTTGTCAATATACTGTCATCACATAATTTTTGGGGTACTTGTACTTTTATTTTTTCAAGTCTGTAGTTTTACTCTCAATCTTGAAGGTATATTATGTAACATCTTCTGTGTCTGGTGGTGTCTGTATCGGCAGAGACCCTGTCAGCTGCTTGGATTTCCATATTTTCTCATTATTTTGCTGTGTTCAGGATGCCTTACCAACCCAAAACATCTGTATTTAGTGTCCTGAGAATGAGACCTAACAGTCAACTATCTTTCTAGTGTGTTACGAACAGGTTGGACAAATTCGACTGTTTCTACCATTAAGTATTTATTTCACTATGTAATCTACATCACTGTGTAATCTATGTCACTACTTTTAAAGTAATAATTCACTGCTGAGCAGGCCTACTATTTGACTTTATACCCAAACCTTTCATCTGCATTTTTGTCAGTAATGTTATTCGATCATAAACTGGCCAATCAAAAGCGGGACATATGGATGAACAAAATAAAAGAAACTAAAACAGAAAAGAAACAACTTGTTTTTTCTTCTCTTTTATCAGTATCATTACTCCTGTAACCCAGTTTCCCTCTTTGTGCTGTTTGCCAGGAGATTTGTGGGTTGGCTTATGGCATAAGACACAAGAGTTTTTATGTATCTTATAATTAAATTACCTTTTAGATCCATCCGATTGCTGCAGAATGTTTGAACCACACAATTCAACTCTTTTCTCCTTCACAGGTCACCTAATTGTTCATCCTCCTCTGTCCCTCCTCCTCCTCTTCTCACCATGAGCTCCTGGGTGGTGAACAGGAAAGGAGAGCCACAGTACCGCCGCCACTTCCTGACAGACAACAGCATCTTTCACGGTAAATCTCAGAAACACACATACACACAGCAGAATAATGCAATGAACTATTATAATGTACTGTTTTCTCTGATAACTGCATGTCATGGGGGTGAACAGTAGAGGGAGACTCGTCTCCACTGTTATGCCTGAGATCCTCTGGTTTTAAATTGTAGGCAGCACAGCCAGTGTCAGTGTGGCGACATCAATAAAACCTTATTACTGTTTACTGGTACACAAAACCTGCTGCAGCAACTGAGTCGTTGTGTGACATGAATGAAAAACTCCACAGAACTT
>JAJHUR010073653.1:0-10014 GCA_027495735.1 Lutjanus campechanus
GGAAAAGAGACACACACACACACACACACACACACACACACACACACACACACACACACACACACACACACAAGCAACGGCAAAATAGATATAAAACTATCATTAGTCTGATCGCCAGGTGGAAATAAGATGATTACTTGCAGCAGAAATAATCAAGGTCTCAACAGTTCTACTAGCCTTTCGACTGCGTACATTCACACACTCAGGCATGTGTACACACACACACACACATACACACAGGCACATGTTGGATACCCTCACTGGGACTTCTAACAGCAGTGTTTGAGTTGTTGGGACGGTGACAAATGCATATGAAAGGAGCAGTGGAGAGAAATGAGATTTTTGTGGGAAACATTTAATCTCTTTCACACATGGTGCCAGACGACACTGCACAAAGACAGACAAACACACACACACACAGAAATGGGTGCGAAAAAGGAAGTGAACAGTGGCAATCTCTCCAAATGGGACAAAACAGGCAGTGATTGAACATGGAATGATTTATTACCCACCCACCCTTCCTGGGGTAAAAAGGTGACTCCATGTAAGGATAGGAAAAATGTGGCGATAGCGAGTCACATTATACTATCTAGAGTTTGAGTGACGTTTCCTAAGCCTCTCCAGAATATACAAACAAAGTAACCCTTCAGCAATGTCGACCAAGACATACACAGACAAACCCCTCCATGCAAACACAGAGACACACGCAAACACAATGACACACACACACATACACACACACACAAAAATCCCGGGTGATAAGGAGAGTGAGGGACTGGCCAAGGAATGTCTTTGCTTGACATTTGTAGAGGACTCACAGAGAAAGAGAGAGAGGGAGAGATCAAGCAGGAATGAGTCTAGACAACCAGGATGTAATAGAGGAGACAATTTTGCCCGCTAAACACAGTGTTGACAAATGACATTATCAAGAGTTTCTCAAAGGTTCAACTGCCTAAAAATGCTCCTGTAAAAGGTGTTAAAGGGACAGTTCACCCCCAAATCAAAAATATAATTTTGTTCCTCTCACTTGTGGTGCTTGTAGTGCTTTGCCAAAAAAAGAAAGAAAGAAAGAAAGAAAGAAAGAAACTCAAACCAAAAACATACAGCAATTAAGTATCATATAAAACATAGTTTAAAGATTCAAATACCTGATAGGATTAAAACTAGTTCCACCATTAATAACATTCCGGGAACATAATAGCATATTGATATTTTGAAATTATTCTTATATCCTATACTTTCACTTTAATAAAAACTTTTACTACTTTAAATTAAACAAAAAAAATTAAAAATGTTTAATACTTTTTCCACCACTGGAAAATGGTGGCATTAGAACAGAAGGAGCAGAATAAATAATGAAATAATAAGAAGACAATTTTGAAGGAGAGCTTGTGAACTGGTTAATTTGTGATTGATGTTTTATGCAGGAATCATTTCCTGAAGCTTGATCGTTGAAAATAGAGGAGCAACACAAAGTGGATCACTGTGTAACTGCCACCCTATTCTGAGGATTTCATCCGGTTGAGGAGTATTTAACCTCAGTATGCTAAACTATGCTTTTCCTGAGTTGACCTAAGTCACATTTGCATGCAGAGCCCTCTGTTCCAATTCTGTGTCTGTTTGGTCTAAGGACAAACATTTCTTCCGACAGCCTTGGTATCTGGGAGACAGAGACAGAGTTATTAGGACCAATGCACTGGCTGGCCCAGGGACAGAGAGGAGGCTGAGATAGTTAGAATACTTAAATGGTTTTTTAACTGACCCCAAATGTGACCTGGTAATTTTACCTTATACTCTAAAGGGAGGAAGATCTCCTCAAAGCATCAGTTATTATTATTTGTCTGGCTGCATAAAACCACTTAGGCTAGGGATCCCTTAAATTTTTATCTAAGGAAAAAATTGGTTGAATAATATCCCCCTAAGGATTTTCTTAGGATTTTGTAAGGGAAAACCCTTACTTAAGTATTCCCTTTTTCATTGCTAGATGGTCCACTGTGACCATTTTCTTCTGAAAATGTTTAGGGACCCATAACAGTCCCCTAAAAGGGGAATTAATGTGTCAAACATAAGACAATGGCTGAATTTATGGTGCTTGAAGAGGAGGAGGAGATACCAAGACTCACTGGAGACTATTAGCAATTAATGTTAGCACTGGCAACTTTGTAGCTATTTAGCCATTAATGCTAACCTTAACATAACTCAAAATTAATAGAACTCCCTTTGCACAGCCAGTCTCGGGGATCAGGTGCTGGTCGGTTGGAGGAACATCTCAGGTAAAATCATTAACATAAACCACTTCACACTGAACTGAGTTACTGTGTTTTTATTAGGTGTGAACAACCCATTTCACCTGTGGCTTCTTCAGGTTTGCTCAACAGAATGTTAACATAACTCTGTCTGTTTGACTACCTCCTTCCTTGTTGTCAGTATTATTGTCATATTTCCTTGTTACTTTATCTACAGTTTGTTTCACTGCAGATTTCTCACAATGATTTTGTCAGTTACTTCTTGCCACAGACGATGCTTATGTGTATTTGTTATGGCAGTTCTCCCCCCCCTTTTTTTTCTCTCTTTGTTGTCCATATTGGAGAAGCTAGCTAATACAGACAAATAAGTGTGTTAGCTAAGCTAGCTAACACTAACAACACTTCATGCAACACTCCTAATTGATCCTTTAGCTTCAGGAAATTACCAAACAGTTGGTTATAGTAAAAGTCTGTGTGAAAGTGAGTCCTGATGGTCTAGTGGTGCATATAGACTCTTGTTGCATAGCAATAAAAAGTGAAGGAAAAAACTGTGTTAAAGAGATAATCATTTGAAAAAAGGCAAACTCATACATCCTTGGGGCATCCAGGTAACACACAGCCTAGTGACTAATGTACCATAAGCACTGGTCTGCCACCAGCTGAGACACTGTGTAAAGTAAAGAAACAGGAATGGTAGACTCAAACACAGGAAGAGTTAAGGAGTAGCTGTAGCTTTGGTAATGTTGTCCTGCCAAGTGAGTGTCCATCTTTTGTTGCATCTGTGGGGAGATGGATATCGTGCTCTGAATAATCCCAGCAGGTCCTGTTACATGGACAGATAACCCTATCCTCCGACAATTTTCCTGAGTTGCTTTAGATGTGTGTGTGTCTCTGCTTGCTGGCTGACATGGCTGTATAGTGCTATGTGGTCTTATAGCTGTCATGCATGACTATGTGCATTCATGCATGAGTGTGTCATGTTTAAAAATGTGTGTGTGTTCATTTATCCTCTTGGTTGTCTGTGGTAGGACCCCTATCTGAATCTTTATGCTGGTGAATAAGCTTATTAAAGTCAGCGGCCCCAGCAGTCCAGTGCATCAAAGACTACCAATTACCATCCACATTACAAAGAGCGTACTGATGTAAATGGATGTGTAGTTCTGCTTCATATCCTTTCAGCCAGGGATTGTCAGACTGTGGAGCTGTGCACTGATGAGCCTAACAGCGCTTTGATTAACCTGACTGGGCTTCAATAATGAAAGAGAGGCAAGTAATAGCAGAAACCTGAGTTCCCCTGATCATTACCATAAACACTACACGAATTATGTCGATAATAAGTATTCAGTATTGATAGAGTCGATCGTATACTCGTGCCAAAGACCTGTATACACAGTCTTTCAAAATATTGCTATGAAAGACCAAGAGAGTGAGACATAATACCTCAAGGTCTGCTCCCTCTCTCTCTTTCTGTTTCTCTCTTGCCTCTTACTTGCTGCAGAGCTTTCACCAGGTCGCTATGGTAACTTAGGTTTCCTGCCAAGATCACTTCCAATGCACCAGATTTGACATTTCTCCTTTCTCCATTTCCTCCTTTTCCTCTCTTGTCCGTCAGTCTGTCTTCCCTTCCTGTTCTCACCTATCTTTGACTCACCTGGTTGTCAAGGAACAAGAAGCGCATCAGTAATCAACCTTAAACTGCAGCTGACATCAGTGGAGCTCAGCTAGACCTCAGTGCTCATCTTCTTCAACCCTCCACCGATGTCATAAAGTGAATTAGCTGTTTGTGTGGGGGTTTACTTAGTTGTAACATGGAGATTTCTCACTAAAAAAACTCTAAGACTTTATTGTAAGGGGTGTGCATAAGACTGTCATGACACTGTTGTAACTATGTCATGACACCAATCGTGAACATGAAGGAGTCTTTATGAAGGTGTCATTGAGTCAATTAGATCATTTTTAATACAAAGTCTGAGATGTCCAGCAGTGGCCAGTTTGAGAGAGAATACAGTTCTGAGGTGGTTCTCTTGCTGGGTTTGGCTTCTGGCTCCCAGGGCTGAAATCTGCTAATTAAGCGGCTAGCTCCAAGGCTAATCAAGCTAAGTAGCCAGTTAACACCAGCTAAAGTTCAACAAATAGTGGTTAGCCATGTCATGAAACGTGTCATGAACATAAAGGAGTCTATACAAATATTTATGACTGTTGTCATTACGTGTCATTCAGATAATTATGTCTTTTTTTGCAAAGTTGACATTGTTTAAGCAGGCCTTGTTATGACAACTTAACATTAACCAAGACCAGATAAACTGGCAAAGTCATGATTTTTGTGCCATAATTTTTTTCCCTTGACCTCAGCTTAAGTAATATATTTTGGACTTGTCATAACAATGTTAAGTTTTATTAGACTGTTAAATGTTTTTCATGACACTCTTTTTATAAGGCCATTTTGACATGAGAATACAGTACCAAGGTGATTTACAGTTACCTGATGGACAGATAGTGGTTAGCTATTGCTAGTAGGCTAACCGCAATCTGCTGAACTGTAGCTGGCATTAGATTGCTAGTGAGCTCAGTAAGCAGTGAAGTTAAGTTAGCCTAATTAGCTGGCTGCTGGCATCTCAAACAATGTCAGCAATCTTATGCACACCCCTCGTGTCACCAATTCCCCTTGATGGCAATTCCTGCAGTACTATAAAGTACACATGTCTTTAGAAAAACATATCAGCTCCACTTTCATCTCATGATAAAAGTAACTAATAATTAACTTCAGAGAAAAGCCTTCTTTTACATACAGAATTAACAAAGAGCGGGCACGTACATTTCTTTCTCTCAGCTCTTATGCTTTCACAATACTCCTGGAGTGTGCGTGTCTGTGTGTGCTCTTTGGAGTTTAATTACCTGTGTTAATAGGTGTAACTGTGTCAGATGTTTGGGGATTAAAGCTCTAGTCAGTGTGATTATTTGAGGTGTTTCTCTTCACTGGCTTTTCAGGGTGAATGATTCTCGAGGGTCTCCACTAGCCTCCCTGGAAACCCAGCGACCTTAACGTCACTGACTGTGTGGGGACAAAGTACAATGATCTACTCCTAACTACTGCACTATTTCAGTTTATTGGAACACAGAAAAATAGCTCAATATTGGTTGAGTATGGATTATATATATTTGCAGTTACTGTTGTTAATTTGTCAACTGGAGAAACATTAACAGGAGTCAACACAGGACTCTCTTTCTCATTCTCTCCCGCTGTCTCTCTGTCATCCCATCGTCTCCCAATCAGTTTTGTTTTTGACACCCTGAAATTTGGTTTTGGAATACCAAAGGTCTAATCTCTGTTGCTTTGTGGATCACATTTGCAAATGACAATAAACTAGAGGAAAGCCTTTGGTGTAAGTCAAGGCTGCACGTTTTCTAACCTTCTGATTCAGCAAGGGAAATTTTTATGTTTTGAGCAAAAAGTGCATTAATAACTTTGCTCAAACTATTTCATGACCTTCACATTCCAATTTTTCTTTGTTATAGACAAAGTACAAAATGGTAATGTGGAAGAAGTCAATTGTGCTGGAATTTTTACCTCAGAAATTTACATATATCCATGAAATTAAAACCACAAAAGACATGTGCAACTCTCACATTACCAAGTCTAATTAGTCCTAGTCGCTATAGGACTTCAGAATGCATTTAACAGCAGTAAGTTTTCAGTGGCCGTCGTGCTCTGACCTTACTGTCCAGTGCTGTCACTTAGCAATAAATGCTGTACAGGACGTTCAGAGGACAGAAACAGACTGAGGGACACACTTAATAAAAGACACAGCGAGCACTGACCTATACACGCAGCAAAAGTTTCCGAGGAGCATCTGTTCTGAAAGCAAACCACATACCGAGGTCAATGGGAAGACAGACTCACTGAACGCACACTCTTGTTCATGCACACAAGAAGATCCTGTTCATATACACTCACTTTCAAAGCCTTAACCCTCACAGCATGTGTATTTCATGTGTTGCTTGTACCTTTACAGAAACCCTGGCCTGAATTCTGATTGGTATAACCTTTACCCCCATGGGAAACCATTTTGCTAATGAGGTCTGAAAACCTTCTCTTACATGCAATCACTTTTCTTGGTTCTCTATTGAAGTGGGGGCACTGTGACTCCGCAAGGACGAGACCTCTCTCTCATTCTCTCTGTCTGTCCTTCCCCTCTGTCTTTTTTTTTAATCTTCCTCCCTTTTCTTTTCTATTTTTCTATTCTATTCCTCACACACACACACACACAAAGAATTCCGAGCACTAATTACTCCTTCTATCGGCCTGCCTCTCAGCTTCGACTCTGGCCTCATAGAGCTATTGGCTGATAGTTTGGTGGTGTTGAGCCACTGAGAGAAGACAGAGATCTGCTGCCTCTAAAGGGATTGTCTGGACCTCTGCCCAGCTATGAGATGAGAGGCTATGAGACCTCTGCCCAGGCTATGTCTGTCCAGTGGCCACTTCTGGCAAAGTATGGACGACAATGAGGGCATAACTTGGGCCCAGATCTGATAAAGAGAAATACATCTGAGAGATGTGACAGAGACAAATTAATCAGAATTGTAGAACTGTGTTAGCTTTGCACAAGTATGGATTTCAGGCCAGGTCCAGTTCCAGAACAAAATGACTTAGGGTGCATCTGACATTAGTGGGGATGCACTAGTAGCTACAGCGCTTGCAATGAAACACAGTGTGGGGGTTATGGGTCTGAGTGTGGTCTCCGATGACCAGATTATGCTGGAACACAACTGGAAGAAGTTGTAAACAGTGGTAAGTGAATACTGTGTGTCGTTCCTTCTCAGCAGCAGTTTGCTTTATGAGTCAGAACAGGACCAGTGATAGGTTAATTAATCCTGAGCCTTTGAGAAGTGCCACACCAGAGCACAGTGCTGTTATGCACAACTGCCCAGTATGTTTACCTGCATTAAATTACCAGAAAACAACACCAGGCTACAGTATACTGTAACCATACGGACCTCTACACACAGGCTGGTCAGTTATAACTCCATATTCTGCTTTTTTTATAGGTCTGATTACCAGAGCTCCCGCTTTGTTTTGATCCTTTAAACATATTGCAGGTCAAACGCTGTGCGATAACATTACTTACTAATGTTATCATGTACGAGGTGAGATTCAGTAAAATTATTGTTAATGGTCCAATGTAATCATCACCAAATCACTTTTTTCTGTTTTTTATTTTTTAAATTTCTATCAATATTATAATAACCTCTTTGGGTGCAGATTTGTAGTGATGTGTGTTCATGTTGTGATGCTCTAAATCCAGACATTTCCTGAAGTAAAGCTTTTCATTTGCTGAACTATGACATGTAACTCTGATTGGGACAGCTGTTTCTGTTTTATTATTTCAGCTGAAGGTGCAAAGTATTAAACTGAGGATGTACTGTATGCTTTTGAAGCCCCGTAGACTGTTTCAGACTCTAAAGCTACTCAAATTGCATTCATACATAAGAATGTTGGGAGTCTCTCCATTGAAAACATTTCGGTGGATCCAGGATGAAAACAGACCTAAATGTACACTGGCAAAAACATCTATTTTCAAATAGTGATTGTTGAAAACAGATTGCAAAACAGTTGAAGGGTAATCCATATTTAGGCATGGCCAAGATCCGTATCTACGTCAGATACATGAGGTCTTATTGCCCTATGAGACAAGACTAAGCCTCACTGATTCATACATGGACACAGACACACACAACAAAAAACAGACAGACGCACACATGCTGCATTTATTTCTGGAATGTTTTGCAGACTCCCCCTTGAAAAATAAATCCAACTGGAAGGCCAGAAGAGCAGTAATGAGTTTCTCTGTTTTCTTTGTTTTTGGCCAACAGCTGAATCGTGATCAGAGTGAATGTGCTACCGAGGCACAGAGCGGAGAGAAGGAACTGCTCCCTAGATGAGACCCATTTTTCTAACTGTATGCAGAGGGCAAGACTTCAAAGACAAACCCTTAGAACTCAGCTTCAACACTGTTAATTAGGTGAGGCCATTTTAGATGAAAACAAAACACGATAATTCAATCGCAGATTTAATATGTTTCAGTAAGAGACTGCAATCATCAAATTCACAATATTATAGTCATTTTCCTCCATTTGTAATGGCTAAGCATTGTTGATATTGCCGATAATGAAAGCGTAACAAGCGTATTGTTTTATATGCTCCCCTGTGGTGCTCTGTAATTGAATTTACATCACTCATTGTTGGTTTGTGTGCACATTTGTGCATGATTTCTGTCTGTTTCTATGGGTACCTGTCTATCCCCTCAGTCCAACAGATCTGATGCTGCCCGTTTACTAATGTCTGTGTTGCAGCTGCCTGGCAGACAAACATTGTGGCAAAATCCCCAGGAGCAAAAGCTGTAAGACTCAGACAGATCTTGTTCCACATCTCTGCAGCATGTAAATTGCAGCTCCTCAATCAATGTCCAACTGTGCCTTTTTCCATCTGAGCCCAACCACACAGAGGCCAGTGAGTTCTTTTTGCATGTAAACAGCAGGTTATAGCTGCGACCGAGGCCTCCATCAGCTTCATGATTGCTCAGGCTGCCGTTCTCACTGATTATAATGGAGCTACTTAATTGAGTTAACCACTGCTGAGTGCTCGGGGCTGCTAATAAGAGTGCAATGGATGGATGAAAAACTTAACCATTTCAAACAAGAGTGGTTAGAAATTGTAGCCTTAGTTCTGTAAGCATAGGTGACGTGTTTTGTGTAAAGCCCTGTTGGAAATCCTAAAACCCAAGCCTGTGACACAAGGCTCAGCCACTGTAGATCATGGTGTCATAGGTCACTAAAGCCTTGTTCAGATTGCAAGCCCAAATCCTACATCAAATCCCGAGTGACAGAAGTGCATAAGAGCTGTTGAGCAGAATCCATGATGCTACTACCAGAGCGGCATGGAGGACAACACAAAGTTTGTCTGGTGCGACAGTGGAGTTCTGCACCGTGACTTGACAGCACGATTGTTTGGAAGGCAAGGTGATGGATCTCATTTCTCATGATTTCTGGTCATGTCTGGACACATAAATCTGATCTGATCACTTGCAAATAACACTGCAGACAGTCTGGCGATAGTTTGAATTATTTGAGGTGGGATTTTATGAAATACCTATCATTAGTCATTGTGTTACCTACAGTACATGCCAGTCCACCAATGCCTGCTAAACACAGTGTTGGCAAATGACATTACCAGGAGCTTCTCAAAGCTTCAGCTTCCTAAAATTTGCTGCTGTAAGAGGTGTTAAATTAATAGTTTGGATTATTTGAAGTGGGGTTGTATGATGTACTTGTTGATAGTCAGTGTATTACCTACTTTAGATGCCATCAACATGTCCCCACTTTGGTGAAATGGAACACCAGTATGGTAGGTAAGCAATGAACTGCTATGGATGGGGTCAGCAACAAAAGGATTTAGCCACTTACTTACGTACTTGGTCTGACAGCAAAGTAAAGCAGTTAAAATATTCTAAATATAGCGTAAACTTCAGGTGGACCTTTTTATGTGGCTAAAATACCTTTTGTTGCTGATCTTGTCCACAGTAGTTCACTGCTTATAGCTTCCCTGGTCGAGCTCCTCCCTGCCTCACTGCCCATCTACTAGAGGTGATACACTGACTATTGATAAGTACCTCATACAGCCTTACATGAAATAATCCAAACTCTCCCTTTAAAGATCTGATTTTAGAAACAAATCTAATTTGTCTGCAGTCTGAACAGAGCTCAGGTCAAA
>JAJHUR010073653.1:10034-54115 GCA_027495735.1 Lutjanus campechanus
CCCCCCCCCCCCACACACACACACAGGTCTGTAAGTGATATAATGAACCAATAGACCACAACCTGTCACAGGAGGCACAACATCAAGTCTAAATTAAATTACACACATAAATTGAAGTTGCACAGTTGAAGATGTTTTGCCACTAATCCAAGAGCCCTATAGGTCTGAGGTGAAAAAGCCCAGGTGAGTAGATAATTTCATTTGGACTTGACAAACCAGTCAAAGGAGAATAGAAAATTGTGTTGCAGCTACACAAATTTGCTGCACAGATATCCCACTGAACAAACTGCTGAGGCATGAATGTGTGTGAAATGCCACTGCATACTGCAGATGGGTGATAGAGCACCAGACTGCCTATTTACATAACCCAAGGTACAACCTTGTGTTTTGTTGGTGTCACGGCAGGGAGTGCAAGCATCTGACTGCACCCTCTTAAGCCCATGGAGCCCAGAGGGTAAAACCTGCATGAAATAAAGCCAAGGTTGTGCATTTTCTCTTGAGCTCCAACAGCACAGGTGGAACCCTGTTGCTTGGCTGCTCCTCGACTCGCTGTGGACACCAGGTTAGGGTATGACACCAATTTATAAAGTTTGCACCAGAAAGGGTTGGTGGATCTGTCCCAACTGGCTCTGCAGGGGTCATTTAACATTATACTGTAGCTAGTTAGGGGGCCCCACAACCTTTGTGAAATCAAGTTAAGCTAATCTTATTTACAAGGGTGTCACTTTGTGTTGAAAAGTGGTAGGAATAAGGGGTCAAATGAGAAAACATTGTTAAATAAAATTTTCAGCATACTATTTCTAGATATTGAGAAGTTACATTTTGTTTATCAAACATAATATTTGACTAATTATTATGTTTTAATTTCTAGTGCAACACATTTAAACCTAGCAGCAGCCTACTGCAGACCAGCAGAACCAAACACATGAGGCAGCAATCATGCATGGGGCTAGTCCAAAAATAATAAAATTTTGATTCATTATGTTGTTGATGATGAGAAGAGAACAGTGTTATGCAAGGTCTGCAGCTCAAAATGCAACCACAAAGAAAGGTAGGCTATGTGAATGTGACCACTTAGACCCTGGGGACATGTTACTAGCTGCATGTTCATGAATCTTTCTCCTATGTGCAACTCGCATGATCCCACTTTCCATTGTTGTTCATTTAGGAGGCGTGTTATTGTTGCCACAAAATGTCAAATATCAGTATGATTCATTAAGTGTGATCAGGCTCCAGACAGTCATCATTAATGTTGAGAATAAAATTTACCTTTTCATGACCCCTGCCTTTACCAGTACCTGTTTTAAATTTGGAAACTGTGGTGGATTATTAGAATTTCATCTGTCTTGACTGGCTTGACTTATAGCAATAGACTCCACTGACTTCATACCGCAGTAACTTGGCACTTGAGACCAACCAGTGTTGTCTTATGGTGCAAATAAACAATTTTCCAAGTATTCTTATTTACGGTTACGGTTTCTTGGTACAAGATATTTTTCGCAAATCATGCTTTTAAAAACTGACTGAAGTAAAATTGTCCATTTCAAAGAGTGATGGGAACATGTCCCCAGTGTCCCCAGTGTAAATGATACCTATGCTTATTTACATAGCCCTAAATCACAAAACACATACATCCTCCATTCTTTTAGACCCTTTATGTGCTCTTAGAACTATGTGTTTCAAGGTATAACCTTCCTTCTCTCTGGTTTCCTTAAATCTTAAGGGAGCTAACATGTTAATTAGTACTTACAAGCTTACTCATGCCACTCATACATATACACAGATATCTGCTCCACCACACAACAACATGATTGGTTCTCTGATTGAGAACACTGTATTCAATTACTGTTTAAATGTTTGCCATGACAACAGCCTAGAGTTACTCAATAATAGGCATTTAATTGTAATGGGCATTCCTCTGTGATGAATTCAGTGAAATGTAAAGCTGGACTGGTTGCAAGAGAATTACATTAGAAAATAATCAATGACTTTATTAAACCTCTTGTTCTATTGATCTACAATAATAATTAGATGTAAGCAAACTTTTCATCTACCCGTGCTTATGTTATTCACCAGAACAAGTTGCCAAATTCAATCAACAGTAACAATGCTATTACACCTGACACATACTGTACAGCCCTTGCCCATAGTGACCACAGAGAGTTGCCCTAACATAAAATAGAAGAAAAATGGAGGCAGAGAGGTGGAAAGACACATGAAGCAAATTAGCATAAGATAATAAAACGCGTAGAGCAGTGACGGACGGTTTACTTGAGTGCGTTTTTGAGGTCATGCTAATGTTAAATGCTGAATCAATCCTTGAAGATGAGGGATAGAGGGCAGACATAAAGTAAGAGAAAGAGATGGAGAGACAAAATGACAGTGAAAATGCAAGAGACAGTGAAGCCGGCGGCAAAGTCAACACTGTCATTACAGTGACGATTAGATCAGTAGGAGGGTTGAACCAGGGAGCAGAGACGCTAAACACCTCTGAGAGGTTCTGACACGACCTCTATCAGTGAAGGTGCGCACGTGACCTACAAAACTAACACATGAACCAATAACTTAATGATCAATAGGAATAAGACGACAGCCACCCACCATTATGATAGATTACCTATGATAGATAGCAGTGGCAACCAGACACTGGGGATTATTTATTATGTCTTATATTACAAGATAAGTAGAGAAGATAAATTACCTCAACTTCTACTGCATTATGAAGTGATTTCAGTTCTGTTTTATTGACCAATGAGATTAATCTATATGTAATTAACAGTCTTGGCCTTTTGAATACCCCTAGTTTACACATCTACTGCATCTCAGTGAAATAATCGAGTACTCTATTTAAATACACTTTTGAGATATATGTACTTTCTGTTTTCTGCCTTTATATGCTTGTACTTTACTACTGTGCATTTTAGAAGGAAATATTTCACTTTTTATGTTTAGATTGACAGTTTGAGTTCCTTTGCAGAGGGAGAGTTCACGCAAAAATTCAGTCTTTATCTGCTCACCCTCATGCCAATTGAAGTCAGGTTTAGTTTTCACACAAAACACTGCTGGAGTTTCATCGTAAAACAGTGTGAGTGAATGGTGACCAGTTTCAATCAGCATGAGAGTGAGTAAATAATGCCTGAATTTTCATTTTTGGGTGAACTGTCCCTTTAAGATTTATCATAAACAGCCTATGATCAGTTTGCAGTATTTTATGCACAGTTAAATATTAATAGTTCAGTATGTAAGACTTACAGGGAATAATATAATAACAGGGAATAATAAGAATTGTTGTGTTTTTAGTACCTTAAAATAAGCTGTTTATATCAACAGAGGGCCCAAGTCCTCCTTCACGTTACACTACTTCATGTTTCTACAGTAGCTCAGAATGGGCAGATCAAACACTGGTTCTAGAGAGGGCCTTTCGTGTTTTTTTGTGAGTTTTGCTGCCAACATAGTTCCTCCTATACATGCTTGAAAGGGAAGGGTGAGGTGAATTGTTTGCAATCACCACGAGCCACTAAATGTTTGACACTGTTCTTTTAAGTTCTCAGGTACTGTTGATACAATTTATCCTCCACTACAGAGCATTTTAGAAGGAAAGATTTCACTTTTTATGTTAAGATGGAGTTACTTTGCAGATCAAGTGTTTTCATACAAAACCCTTGATAGTATTCAAAGCATGGTTATGGATGAAACTATACAGCTTCCAGAGTGACAGCATTAAGATGCTGCTCACATGTTAATGCTTCAGTTATATTAACAAAATAACAATATAATATAACAATGAGAAAGGCCATCCTGCAGCATAGTAGGTATCTTTACATTTCATCTTTTTTTTGTGATTTTTTTTTTTTTACATTTTTCTACTTCTGTAAGCAAGGGATTGAGCACAGAACTTTTTATATTGTTGTGTTACTACTTTTACTTAAAGGGCAGTTCACCTTAAAATAAAAAACACTAATTTTTTCTCTGACCTGTAACGCTATTTCTTCTAGGTTTTTGTGTGAGATGCCGAGTTGAAATATGAAATATGTTTGCTTTCTTACTAATATTATAAAACTAGATAGCACTTGACTTTAGACAGCTCACAACAGGGTCTATGGATTATCTTGAGTCATCAGATCATGATTTATGGAAAGAGACACTGCTTTTCAGTTTTTAAAATATATTTTTTAGCGCTTTGAGCACCACAAGCCAAGTGCCATCCAGTTCCATTATATATTCAAGAGAAGGCAGACGTCTCTACAGCTGACATCTCGACCAAAGTCTCAGCAAAGTCAAACGAAAGTCACACCAAAACAATCTAGATGGATAAATAACGGGGAAAATATGCATATTTGATTATGGGGTGTCCTGTCACTTTAAGTAAAGGATCTGGATACTTCATCATGATATTTGTGACAGTGTATACATAATGTATTGCAAGATACGATATCATGATCTGCTGCTGTTTTAATAATTTGTCACTCTTTAATCTGCATGATAAATTATTTAAATGACTAAATCAAAGCACCAAACTCTAAACCCTGTGAGCTTCTGTGTGGTGTCACATCCGAGGGAAGATCATATCACACCTGCAGACGGAGGGAAATTAGCGTAATCAGATACTATCTGTCGAAAGAAGAGGCTAAATGTCAGTTTAGGTTTATGCAAATATGACACAGCAAAATATGTTTTGACGTCTTTCCAGGTCTTCTATGGGTTGACTCAGATCTTATAAAAACAAATCAAATTCAAATGCAATTTCAACAAACACATGAAAAAGACTTTAGCGTGCTCCCTCACTTCTCTCTCTAACAAAACAATACGCTTCAATCAAAGTGCACTTACAGTTTGCTTTCACATGGCCGCCTGTGCAACTCTGGTTCTATTTCCAACAATACCTCAGCTGATTGTTGTTTTTTACAGCTACAGCTGAAATATCCAGGGAGAATTTCACTGCTCATTTAACTCAAAACAATGCAAAACAAAAAGTAGACACACTGTTTAACCTCCTGCAGTGACTACCCTTAAGTTCATTGACCTCGGTCTTGGTGTTTTCGCAGTTTACTGCCCCATGTTTGTGAAGTGGTAACAGCAGTGAATGATGTGTGGAAGAGAGTAAGAGGGGATCTGAAAGTGACAGATGAGTCTGACTCTCGCCCCAAAGTGCTTGTCTCATCCTTGATAGGGAGTTAGAGACAAACAGTCAATCATTCTTCGTGGTGGCTCCCCTTATAGGCATCTCTCAACCAATGAGGGATGAAGGAGATGCAGAGCTTCAGAGTTCACCTCCAGCTTCATGTCTAGAAAAAGAAACACCATATCAGACGGAGGGAGAGATTCTTCTTTGTGAAGTCTAAATGCTTATTGTTGACCTGAAAAAAAAAATGGATGGAAAAAACTGCCGAGATATTAGAATTTTTTTTTATGATGCTGAAATCTTCTCCAGAGAGGAGTGAGGTTTGTAATATTGCTCAGCCATCCAATATTTTTCCCCGTGTATTAGCTTTCTTTTTTCTTTTTTTTTTTTTGGTTATGTAACTGCTTTGCAACTGAGAATAATAAGGTTGTGTAAACCTCACAAAGTCATATGCAGATGGAAGTAAAACACAAGTCAGAGGGATGTTTATTCACCTTTGAATAACAGCTTTAAAACTGGCAGCAGCCTCGTGAGTAATTTCTCTGTTACTGACTGTAACCTCTGATGACTAGAGTTCCATTAAGTGTGTGTATGTGTGAATACACTGCTGTGTGTGTGTGTGTGTGTGTGTGTGTGTGTGTGTGTGTGTGTGTGTCTGCACATGTATATCTGTGTATCTGTATCACGCACTGGGGCATGATAATTTCCTTAATCATGGAAGGATTCTCAGAGGAAGAGACTGTAATATAGCCAATTACTCTGCCTTCCACCATTAACGATGACAGATATTAGTTTGGGAGGAAGCAAAACTTGGAAAGACATCTTCCTTTGCTGAAATGCAGAACTGCAGAATAAGTAACATGCAACACCATGCCTTTCCATATTAATTTCACTGTAAAGGAATAGTTTAACATTTTGGGAATATTTGCTCCCTTGCTGAAAAACCTTACCACCCTCATGCCTGTATGCTAAATATGGCATTACAGCCAGGCTAGGCATAGTCCATCGGCATTTTTGGCCAAGTCGAGTCAGACCGTGCCACGCTGATTTGCATTTCCATTGCAACTTCTAATGCGTTGAGTTGTGCCGAGTCCGACCCGAGATGGACCTCCAAGCAGGCTGTGAGACGTCTTGCCAACTGCAGTCAACTTGTGACAGCCCCCCTCTTTTCTCCTCAAACATGTGTGTGTTGTGAGATTGAACTCATGTCTGTGCTGGAGAGCAGGGAGAAAGAAGTGTAGCTGGAAAAGGAGGTTGTGCTTACAAAATGGGGTTTTCACTGGAGTGCTAAACCCAAAAACACATTCCAAAAATTTTTTAAAAAGTAGCACATCTGAAGTTTTCAAGTCAAAGAGGACATAATATTCACATTTCACTCATTTACTTGACTCACATCACATGTCTGCTACCTTTTAAATTTTTGGAAAATGCTGATGTTTTTAAATCTGGGGTCAGTGTTCCATTTTTTGTAACTTCTCATTGAACCTTTGAGGTATCTGCTTTATTTTACTCTTTCACATTCTCTTTCAGCTGTACAGGAGTAGTGTTAAGTTACTGCTGATGAAAACCCAACATTTCTGGATTTTGCTGCTTCAAATTAAAAGCATTTAAATAACAAAATAACAGAAGACTGTAAATAATTTAGGAAACAAAGTGTTTACCCACTGTTTCACAGCTCCTCGACTCAAGCTTTGTCATCATCATCTTTGATGAAAGACACCACTGAATGAAACCAAGTCAAGGCAAGGAGGTTCTTGGGAAGTGACCTGGTACACACTGAACACGGCATCCGAAAAGATACATAGGCTGACTGTTTAACCATCAAAGACTCCAGGAAGTCCCTGACAAGAAGTAGCCTGGCAAATAAACCCTGCCACATTACAACGTGTCATTTTAACAGTTTGGTTTATGTACAGATTAAACAAATATGTCAGTTATTTAAGTTTATGGGCTCTCGTAGTTGGATGTTTTTACCAGCACATCCTCATACCTATCATCGTCAGCAATGGGCATAAGGCTCATTTATGCTCTATTTTAGATATGTATATGGATAAAATATATAGATGAAATCCCCTGTCCAGATTCTGCATTCATTTTGTCTGTATTTCTGCAAGTTTTTGAAAGCTGGAGGAAATGGAGCTGCACCACTGGGGGTTGTGGAGGTAGTAGCAGTGAAGTCAATAACTCAAGAGAGACACGACTACAGGACACAAAGAAAATTTAAAAAATCTGAAAGTATTGGAAATCAAACAACTATGCTATGTGACTTAATACAACTACTTGGGAGTTAAAATAAGTTGTAACAGATGTCACATGACTGTTTTTAGTTTTGGACAGAGCCAGGCTAACAGTTTCCAAATGTTTTCCAGTCTATACAGTACTAAGCTAAGCTAACCGTCTCCTTCATATTCATTGTACTCTTATCATCTAACTCTTGGTAAGCGAACAAAGCATATTTCCCAAAATGTCAAACCATTCTTTAAATAAAACAAACAAGGCAAACCACACATGAAACCAAGTTTTTTTGTCACTAAAGACATGAAAATGGACATGAAGTTATAAGGTGTTTAAGTAGAAACACTCATAGTGGGGACGCCCCTGTAAAACTTTTTAAAAATTGTCATCAAAGATCATTAATTGCACATATGTTTTTAATTGCCGGACAATTTCTGTGTAGTTGCCTCCAAACATTGTGAATAACATCTTGTTACTGTGCTGTGAGATTTAACAAGCTGTCTGCAGGCTTGCTAGTGACCAGAGAGATAGAGAGTCATTAGTGTTTCTCTCTATATATTTCCTCAGTGCTTGAGGGAGAATGTCATTAGCATCTCTCCCTGTGTCTGACAGAGAGTCAAAAGAGCATCTGCCTCTGTTCTGCTGGTATCACATCCTCTATCACTCATCCCTTGAGGCCCTCAATAGCATTGTGCCGTTGGTTGACCTGACTGCCTTTCGTTAGGCCAATCACAAACGTAGAGGTCCTCTGTTTTATTTCAGTGGAGGAGATATGGGTCAAAGAGAGCCCTTTGTTGGTAGGGGGCTGCAACACTTGCAATATTTGCAGGGCACACAGATGTACAGATCTAAAGGCTTTTGATCACCTTCATATACATCGCCAGCAGCCTGGGAGCCTTTTGCTGAGAACAGAGAGATGGATTCAGCCCCGAAATGACTCAGTCACTTATTCCTGTGTGGGAGCGGGAACACAGACTGGCAGACATCTGGACCTGATGTACAATTATCAAACCGCTCAGATTTAAAATTTGCCCCTAAGTTTGACAAATTTCTGAAAGTCATGCCGATTCAACTTTGAACTCTTCAAAAGACTTGGCATAAATTTTATATTGTAAAAATTCTCTGAACTCTCATGGCTTGAGATCTTAAGAAGCCTCCAAACCTCGAGCCAGGACTGCACCCTCTAGACAGAAATCTCACCATCTGCCTCTTTCAAGCAAGGAAGGAGGTTTTGTTTTACTTCATGACAGCAAACAAAAACCAGTGGCACCTTGATTGTCAAAGTACTTTTTCTGATGTAGGCTTAATTAGGAGCTAAATCTTCTCTGTGGTTGACCTGCTGCTGGTGGCTGACACAGTTTCCACCGGCTGCAAGAAAGTGTACTGAAAATAAACAGCAGCATAGATGTGTTTTGAAAGCTGGCACAATTGTGTTTTTAAAGCTGCTGTAATCAACATTTTTATCTTAATGGATGAAATCAAGATGTGTAATGTGAAAGGGGTTGCTGGCAGTGATAGAGAATTGTCACCCAACTCTCAGTTTCTTTCAGCTTTATAGAGAATTTTAACATTTTTCAGCTTATTGTTATGGTTTTATTGCAACTCCACTATTTAGGTTAAGTCTCACGGCTCTCGTCTGTGTTGTCTCCAGCTGCAGTAAAAAAAACAACCTCTGATAATCTATTGTATTGTAGTGTAATATACTTGCACAGAGTAGAGCATTTAGCTTCCTACAGGTCATAGATTTACCTCAGACAAGTGCAGACCAAAACAAGTTAAAAAGAAAGTGAATACTGGACTTATGTTCATAAGGTGGCAAGAAACATGAGTCTGAATAAAAGTTAGTGTTGCTCGTTATCTGCTGGATATGCAAATTAGCCACTGTTTGCTACCAAGTTCACCACAGGAACTTCACAACACGATAATATGTCAGTGTTGTGTTTACAGCTTGCGTGGCCAAAAAGAGCAGTTATGCAGGTTTAATGGTGCCCACAGACTGTTCAGCAATCTCATAAGTTTATTTCAGGCTGCACAGTGCAACATGGATCCAATAAACTTGATTGAAACCAAGTTTGATGTATGTTGACCATATGATGATCACACCTGCTGAATTGTCGGCCATAATGCAAGTCAGTATACATAAGAAAATGTCATCAGTGTGTGACATTCATCCGCACTGCTGAAGTGGTAAACAATGAAGCGAAGCAATGAGCCCTTGTAATAGTGTGGGGAAAAAAGAAGAGAAGAAGAGGAGAAGAATGCAATCTCAGTCTTAACGAAGGAAAAGAGGCCAACGTGGGGCGTCAATTTTGCAAAGAGCTTGAGGTAACATTAAGTGTAGTGTGCTAAGTATGATAAAATAGCATACATGAACATGTTTGTGCATACTGGCGGGTGAGGACACGCAGATCATAGCAGCAGTCATATTGTGAGATAGTTATCCTAAATTTCTGACACTGTCTCACTCTCTCACAGTGTGACGTGGGAACACCATTTTGGAGCCACAGCCAAAGATATCACCATTATCATGTGGTCATCTTTCATCTGGGACAGCCCAAAATTGCACAGTGTCTATCTGGCTTAAGACATAAAATCTTAAGACTATAGACTGTATAAAACAATAAATATGTACAATGTACCCCTTGCAACATTTTGATTTATGACTGGTTGAAGTACCTCTCTTTGTCAAGATTTATGATGGTTTTTGCCTCTTCAGATTCAATTTCTAAAGTTTTAAGGTTTAGTACAAATTATCTGAGCGGTGAAATATAATGTGCATTGGCCTCATAAAGTATTCCTATTGTAAAATAAGTTGATCATTCATTGCTGTTTTTTTTTTCCTTCAACAAGGCTACAGGGCAGCAAAGATAGCATCTTACAAATTGCCACCTATTATAGTCACCTCATTAAAATATCAACACATTACTTACAAAGTGGGATAACTTTTATATATCATTTCCTTCATCATGGTTGACATCTTGAGCTAGTTGGAGTTTAGAACTTTTTTAGTTGCTCTCATTCTTAATTTGGGACCACTTTTGAGCAGGATTCTGACGGTAACAGATGCTACACGTCCACCTAGAATTCAGCTATCCAAACACTGCAGACAGTAAATCACACTGCTGGGGTTTAACATATTTTTCAGCATCCTCCCTCTGTATAAACAACAATGCACTTAATTTGTACACAGTATGATAGAATGGGCCTACATACCAGATGTCCTCATTACTTTTGGACATACAAACAAATGTAAATATACACCAAATTAAATGCTTTCTCTCTGGATAAATTTCACCTATGTCTTTACGACACAAGGCACATGCAGATGCACATGTTGTAAAGCAAAACTAGGCTGACTCACACACTAATAGGCTAATATCCCTCAGTAGCTCTTATCAGGGTACACTGTGCTCAACTGTACTGGAACATCAGAATAAAACTCAGGGACATCCACTGCTAACCCAAGGTGAACAGTTGCACAAACACACTCTTATACATGCAGAGAAGACACGCTGATGTAGGAGGGACATCCAATCTGTGTGAGAGGGAGTTAGGTGAGGGGTGGAAGTGTGATAAGTGGGTGTGGGAAAATGAGGGCAGGCAGATAATACATCTTTGTGGTTGCATTATATTGTTTGTATCTCTGATGCTTGGCGCCTGGTTGCATAAAACAGCCTATGTTTCAAACTTAAGTTTATCCCTTAAACAGAATATCCCCCTATGCCGAGTGGTTCACTTAAGAACTTAGCCTCTTAGGTTGTCTCCTTGCCTAAGTGTTTAAAAAAAAATTTCACCATAGTTACTGTTATAATACAGCACATATGCACTTCAGTTACCATTGCTATCACTAGGCAGTGTCAGTGTTAACTAGCTTTACCAAAATGGACAAAAAGAAAAAGAAAGCCAAGGTAGCCAGAAGATGAGAACGTTGCTCTCCTTAATGGATAAAACACAAGCACATAATCCAAAGTAAATTTAACCCAGAAGTAACTGACAAAACCAATACACTAAATCTGCTATGCAACAAACCATAGATGCAGTAATGAAATAAGTAAATATTACTATGACATCAAGAAAATGCAAACATTAACAAGAACCAACAAAAACGGTTGCGTTTCACCCAAACGATAGCGCTAAAATTAATACATTACATGTAGTAATAAGTTACTACCATCATTCATAGTGCCCAGTTGGTTTTCCCTAAAAATGTATCTTGGTGTCTTCAATCACAACAAACTCAGCCATCTTATGTTCCACACATAATGTCACGTCATGAGTCCTTAAATTTTCTAAGGAAGATGGTTGCTAAGGACCTTCTAGCAATGGATAAAGGAATACTAAAGTAGGTAAGGGCAAACACTAAACACTGGAACACTAAAGGGTTTTCTTTTACATCCAGAGGAAATCCTTGAGGTGATTTAATGCAATTCATTTCATCTTAAGGCATCTTTAGATGAAAATTTGAGGAAAAACTGCCTGTCTGCATGAGCTTAAATGGTACCTGCTTCCCACGAATGGTCTTAGCAGCTCCCTAATAGCAACAACAGCCTCATGCTCTCACCTGTGACAGTGTACCACCTAACAGGCACAGAGTGACTCCTGTTTGTCAACTGTGTGCTGTGATACTGTGCTGTAGGTGCACCTGCAGCTCTGAGCTTGTCTGTTCGACCCCTGTGCTCCACCCTGCACTCTGGCTAATTGAAACAGATGGAGGAGTTGAGGAGGGTGAGGTGGAGCCCTGAGGGCAGCAGTGATGAAAGGAGAAAGGAGGCACAGAGCATGTCGAGGCCATCAGGATAGGACGCTGAGAGGAGCCACTCACTTTTCCACTGCATGTAAACAAACACTATTTACCAGCTGAGGCTTCTTAATGAGCAACATTGAAGTCATGACACTTACAGCGCCATCAAATTGTATCCTCACATCTACGCAGCTAAGATATATTTTTAATATAAGTTGTTTAAATTTGTCCTAAAGTTATTAAAAGTAATGCCAAATATAGAATGGGAGGTTAGCAACAGCCACAGGCCCTTATCAAATATATGACTGCTTGTGTTAGCAAAGCTCCAAGCTCAAGTCCTCAGAGCTACATAGGAAATTTATGGAGGGGAAGTCATGGAGAAGCACTTCTTCCTATCTTATAGCTTTCTTATCTATTGTACTTGAACTAAATAAACCTCAGCTCTCAGTCGGTTCCTCACACTGTTTCCTTCTGGTGTCCTTGATTTAATAGTTTCTGGTGCCATTTTATTATTCTGCTCCCTCCTTTATTGAAGTTAACTTGAATATTGCAGAGTTGTGGGAAAATATACACTCTCCGCTCTCTTGACATTGTTGTATTGGCACTTCTAGTGCCTCATATTTGTGTGGAGCTCAGTGATGCTTCAGGAATTTGAGGTTATTGTTTCAAACTTCTGGATAAGATTACATACTATTTGTGTAAAACATATATGGAAATTAAGCTTAAATCATGTTAATCATTATTATTTGGTAACACTTTATTTGAAGGGGTGTGCATAAAACTGTTATTACACTGTCATAACCAAGTCATGACACCTGTCATTAACAAGTCTTCATGAATGTTTATGAATGTTGTCATTAAGTGTGATTCTGACAATTATGTCATTTTTAAAGCAAAGCAAAGTATACATTGTTTAAGATGTCTTTGTTATAACAGTTTGACATTAACTAAGACAACATAACCTGTTAATGTCTTTGTCATGACAACTTGGCATCATCAAACTTTACAAAACTGTTTAGTCTTATGTTTAAATTTAAAGCTAAAGCTAAATCACCTTGGTACTGTACTCTGTCATCGAACTTGCCTCATAACATTTAACAACATCTTTATGACAAGTCCAAAATGTACCACTTTTGCTTGAGGTCGAGGAAAATATTCATGACACACTTATAATGGTCTCATGATGGCCAGTCTCCAAACCAACCACATATTATCGTAATGTTAAAACATAAAGCTAAACAGTTTCTCAAAGTCTGATCATGTTGAGCTGTTGTAACAAAGACATTTTTGTCTTGATTAATATCAAGTTGTCATTACAAAGACATCGCTAACAGTGTCAACTTTGCATTAAAAATGACATAATTGACTGGAAGACACTTCAAACAGTCATAAACATTCATAAAGACTCTTTAATGTCCATGACAGGTGAAATGTTATAACAGTGTAATGGCAGTCTTATGCACACCTCTTCAAAAAAAAGTGTCACTGTTTATTTTT
The DNA here is from genome assembly GCA_027495735.1 of Lutjanus campechanus. Taxonomy (NCBI): domain Eukaryota; kingdom Metazoa; phylum Chordata; class Actinopteri; order Lutjaniformes; family Lutjanidae; genus Lutjanus; species Lutjanus campechanus. The sequence continues at coordinate 23,630 of JAJHUR010073653.1, forward strand.
ATACCTGAATATCACATGTTATGTCTCAGTGGACTTTCAGGCCTAAAAGAGCAACAGGTTTTGACCAATTTCAAGCTTTCTTGTAAACAAGAAAAACGTCCAAGAAATCATCAGGCTGGAGGGAAAAAAGTACAATAATAGAGATTTTGCCACCACAATGTCTGGGGCTGCAATAGCTGTACTTGGGAATATTGAAATGATATTTAGTGGAAACACAAATACAATAATGAGATTTTAACCCAGCTCTGGGATTATAAACCAAGATGCAATGCTGATCTAAAATAAATTTAAGCCCAATATCCGAGTGAAAGACAATGTTTATATGAATGATGCACTTCATGGAAGAATATTGCTGAAAAACAGTGCCAGAGAGCCAGTGATAATTAAGGTATGAAAAAAAAAACATCAATTGCTAATGATCATCTTTTTTGCTTTGAAGGAACAATTCAACAGTGCCAGCACTCATTCATTCATCCTTTACTGTCCTACCTGAAGAGATGGACCCCAAACAGCAGGAGGAGAAAACACTGGTGAGTCCCACCAACAAATTTAGTACAGGATGATTCTGTCACGGAAAAAGCAGGAAACTCCAAACACCATGAAGGAAGAGTCTGTATCTGCTCCTCTGAAAGTCTAAGAAAGAACCTGAATCCCTTGCAGCTGTCTGGGCAGACGCCTGGGAAAAATGTGACTGCTGCTCTCAGGCTGTCGACCCAACTACTCTGTCTGTTCCTCTGCATGTGCGTGTGTGTGTGTAAGGAGGGTATGGCGGCCTCTCTTTGTTGTCCACGGTAAGAGGATCCTGGCTAGTGAAACAATACCTGGCCATTCAAACAGAGATGAACAGACTTAACTGAGTCACGCTGAGCCGATCTTAGCCAGGCTAGGACAGACCAGACAGAGGTGGGAGGGGAAAGGGGGGCTGAATACCTCCTCTGTGAGGAAAGGAAGGAGGCAAACCTTTCAGCAACTGGCCAGTCATTAGCAACCAATGTGTGTGTCTCTGTGTGTGTTTCAGCAGGAGGCAGGTTCAGAGGTTCTCTAGGGGAGTTAACAGGGTTGATACGGCTGAGGGGGTCTGATGGAGATGAAAGTGGGAATAGGAAATGGGGCAGATAGAGTGAAACGGATCACTTTTTACCTGCATGTAAACTCTCCCTCTCTGCAGAGGTAATCCACACCTGCATTAATAATTGAGGAATGTTCTGTGTGTGTGCATGTGTGTGTGTGTGTGTGTGTGTGCCTGAGAGGAATCCAGCCATTGTTTATCTGTACCGTGCAGTAAATACTGTATCTGCACCCTGTATTTTTTCCGCATTGAAAGTCAGCAAAATTCTGTTTCTCCAGTTGGCAATTTACCAGATCTGAATTAAGGGGATAAGGATTTACTTCTGATAATTACCACTTTCAAGCTATGGCGTGACATCTTTATCGGTACAGTTATAACACACACACACACACACACACATTTGCCTATGCTTGCTCAAGTGTCGTAATATTCCTCTCACTCTCCCACCTGAGAAGGGCAGCGCCTGTCACTCATGTCAATGAGATTTCTGGGTATTTAACAGTCCATGAGTCAATCCTCTTCAGCCTCAAATTGATCTAATCTCAAATGGAGCCAAAAAAGACAATTTACATATTCATGGTGAAACGGAACAATGCTGACTAAATCTGACGAGGGTCACCTTCAGGAAGAGCCACAGCTGATTTCAGCTGATCAGTGTCAAGTGCTGTCCATATAGACGGAAGGAGGCAGAGGCAGAACAGTTAACAGACAGCATGAAAATGAATGTTTTTATTAGAGGTGCACAGACTTTATTCCCTTCATCTGTATGTGTCCCACTGACAAAATTATCTGAATCTGTATTTAGAGGATCAGAAGTGTCGTGGTTTGAACTGGAAATTGTGTTAAATCAGGCAAATATTCATATTCTAATATTCATTGGCAAATTTGACAATTTTGGATTTGAAATAGGAATACTTTCCAGTAAGAATATCAAAAATACTTGTGTATGAATGTACTTGGATAAAAGTAAAAAGTAGTACTCACATTACTGTGTTACATTTTGGAAATATTTTTTTCCAGAATAACAAGCAACTTTGGATAGAAGAAATATCTGTTTCCATATCGCACCAGTTGTATTTATATGCTTTTCCTGAATAACCTCAGGCCTATTCAGATTAAGGTGAATGCCTAGGTTTTACATACTTGCAGCTTATTTGTTCCCTCACCTATAAACTATTAGCATTAGCTATTTGCTTTTAATGATGTGAAGTAGCATGGGGGTCAGAGTGTATGCATCTTCGTGCGTTTATTAAAAGATCAGAGCAGCCACACAGCCCACATGAGCAGTGCAGCTTACGTCACAGACTACCAACTACAACTTCCTCCCTCCCTCTCTCTCTGAATCAAGGGGGGAAATGACACTGCCATCTGGGCACAGCCCTTTTCTTCTCTTCAAAACTTTTCACACACTTTGTGTAGAAAGGTAGAGGTGGCAGAAGCAGCACCACAGCAAAAATGCTACCTGTGTGGACACCACTAGTGTGCAAGCTGCAGCAGTTCAGTAATATAGCTTCTCACACAGGTACATGCAGCCAGTGTGGTCCGGGCTCATCTTTTCATTATGCCTTTTCATTTACTGCATTACCTTCTTGCTAGCCTCCCAGGTAGCATGTAAACATGGCATCAATGTATTGCGAGACTTCGTACAGTATATCTCTTAATGGATGCACGTGAAAAATATCGCAAGATTTCTTGTGCATCCGGCTCGAGTCTGAGAGGCTACAGTTGACATTTAGGCTAAAAACAAATTTTCAAATTTCAATGTCCTGGCTCATGGACACTTGGATTACACCACACAAGCAGGATGGAGACATTTTGTGTTTGTTTTGTGTTCTTTTTTTTACGTTTTAAACTGGGTCACTGGATTTAGCTGCAACTCTGTTTTCCACTGAGACTCCGGGAGTGTTTTGTGAACTGGAGATCTTCACCCATCCTCTCATCAGCACAGGGGTGAGTAGATATTGAGTGAATCTTCCTTTTTGGGTGGAGTATCGCTTTAATCACTCATGTACGTGACATAACCACAGGCTCATGAGTTCCATTAAAAATTAGGTATTTCTCTGGGTCTGAACATTGTTGGAAACGTTTGGGATAATGTAAGTACAGAACCCAACAAAATATATAATATAGGTGTAGTTGTTTTTTGACACTTTAATGTGGAAAAGTTAGCTGACATATTATATCTCTTTTGATTATAATTATTAACATATTTTAGTTTCTATTTCTATCCTTATTTCTCCACTGGCCTTAATTTACTTTAAGCCAATGCACTATTTACCTCTCCACTCTCAACTGATTGCTTTGAATATGTTTTGTGTGTGTGTGTGTGTGTGCGTGTGTGCTACCATCACGACTTTATCCCCATGTGTAACTGTTTCCTTTTGTTAACAATTTTATTTTGTTTGACAGTTTTATTTTTTTGACAGGGAGCACTTGGTGTACATATCCATCTGTTTCACCAGGGACCACGCAAGACTTTGTTGTCAGCAAGGTAGACGCTGAATTGTCATCAAGGAAAACATGGCCCTAGCCTCTGTACCCAACACAAAGGAAGACGTGTGTGTAGATCTGTGTGTATGTGTTTGTGTGGGTGTATTAGCCTACAGTAGTCTCAGGCGATGACAGCTATTGATCATTCTTGTTTGAAATTGTTGAACATCAGCATATTTAAACAGACAGTTTTTGTACAACTATTTATTTCAAGTGTAGAAAAGTACTAACAGAGCATCTTGAGACTCTTTGAAAATGGGTTAGGAGTCCTTGACTGAACATTTATGATAATGTCGCAAAGAAACTGGATCCTGTCAGGATTCTTGCTTCGATTCTTAGGGCCGTATCTTACGCTCGGCGCAATGCCGGTGCGCCACCAGCGCATGTGACTTTCCTATCTTACACCCAGCGCAAGTGCCGTTTTTGCCATGTCTGTAAGATAGCAAACTCACTTGCGCCGGGTCTGATCCGCTGTGGGCGGGCGGTCTGAACATACAGGCAAAACGAAGGCGTGGCCCGGCGCGTTTGCTATCTTACGGTCGGGGCGCTGGAGTAAAAACCACTTGAGCCTTAGTTCGCTGTCTTACACCGGTCTGAAGTGCAATGGATTTAATTTATTCAAGGTGTGTCCAAATCCTCCTTTGCCGTCCCCTCTCAGGGGTGCGAGTGATATTTTGCCCTGCCCCGCCCCCTGCGCCGCTCGCGCAAAGCAGCAAACACCTATCAGCTGTGCCCAGGTGCCCTCATTAATTCAGTTTAGGCCGAACATGCAATAAACCAATCAGAAAGTCAGCTCTCATCGCCTGTAAGAGGTTGGTGCGCCTGTGGCGGATGCAGTGGCAATGACGGCGGATCTACAGGGAGGAAAGAGAAAAGATTTTAAAAGCGAGGAGACCGATCTCCTGGTTTGAGAAGTGATAGCGCGACAGCGCTCGATATAAGGAGACACGTCTCCAAAGCAAGTTCACTTGTAAATAGTTTATTTTACATGAACACCTGCAAAAACCATTACAATAAATGAACCGCAAATGTCATGTAAATATGTAATCATCTCCTCCTCCAGTCCTCCTCCTCTGCCCCGTTACAAAACAATCAGAAAGAGTTTCTGAAGTTTGAAGTGTGCAAAATTACGCACGACTATATCCAACCAGCTACGACAGGAGCACACACACCGTTTTCTCTCCGGGTTGGGCAGGACTCCTGCGGTCAAATATTGTGTCTGTATGTTATAGATAATAATTGTTTAATCCTTGTTTTTCTGGATCACAACAAACAGGCAGACGCAAACAGCTGTCATGCTGACTCATCTGATAAAGAGATCTAACTTTACAGGTCTATTTAGATTTATTAGGCTTTATAATAACAAATAATTTATTTTTCCTTATTAGTGAGTTTATGTTAAAAGACACACTCGCACACGGCTGTTTAACACTTATGAAAGGTGTTCTGTGATTGTGGAGACGTGTGTGCGCCTCAGCTTTATTGCTGATAGAAAATATGTTTAAATGACACTGATCCGCACTCCTGTGTGGGGAAAGGACTGAACAAAAATCAAGGTGTTTTGTGATTTTGAAGATATGTCTGTTTTGGCCAAACTCGCCGGTGAATTAATGAGGCACTTGGGAACAGCTGATAGGCGTTTGCTGCTTTGCGCCGGCGGCGCAGGGGGCGGGGCAGGGCAAAATATCACTCGCACCTCCGGGGGGAGACGGCAAAAGAGGATCTGGACACACCTTGAACATATTAAATCTATTGCGCCTGCCCCTTGCGCCTTGCGCCGAGCGTAAGATAGGGCCCTTAGTGGTGAAAGCTTATGAGATATGATTCTGCTCTGTGCCTAAAATCTAATTCAATGTGACTAAGTTTATAGTTATTAATGTAACTCCCTAAACTTCGTCCTCAAGGGCTGAGGTTCGACCAAGAACCAGTGTTGTACCATAAACATAAAAGTGTTCTTGGTTGAAACCTGTGGATGGGTTCTTGTTAGAACCCTTAGAAATTGGAAAGCTTCTAGATAGAACCCCAGAAGAGGTTATCCTTTAGAATCTCTCTAGGGGATTCTGGATGAAACCTGTCATAGATGGTTCTAAGGATAACCCTTTATGTTGGGCTCTAGGTATAAGCCTCTGAAAGGGTTCCAAATGGAACCTTTATAAAAAGTTCTACCAGGAACCAAAGCGTTTGCTGAAAGTCTCAAATTTAATTCAACATGACGTTTACAGTGTATTATGCACACTCTAAGAGTTGCAAAAGGGTTCTTCCAGAAGGGCTGAGGTTCTACCCAGAACCATTTGCTTCAGAAGAAATTTTCTTTGAAAAGAGGTTTTGTCAGGGGGGTTTTAAGACTAAAGGGTCCATTAAGAACCATTTTCATCCAAAGGATCCCAAGTGAAACCTTTGTAAAAGATCCTACCAGGAATCAAAAGGGGTTCTTCTATGGAGACAAACAAAATAATCCTTTATGGTTCTAGTTAGCCCCTTTTTTTCTAAGAATGTAATAGCCCACTTTATGTTTTGGGCCTCTACTATATGAATTCCTTACATTCATCTGCTGTTTAAGGAAAAAGGTTAGTTCAGCTTGTGCATGTGATGGCAGGTAAAGACAAAACTTAAAGTATGACATATACTCACCTGTGAGAGTTGTCTTACTCCAGCTGGAGCTCTGAGTCGCTTCACAAAATGTGAAATAGCCAGCACTTTAAAGATCAGATGAGACAAATGAGAAGCAGCTTCAGTGCTGAGAGACAGACAGCATAGAAAGACAGGGAATGGCTTTTATCGAGCGTGACACAAAGAAATGGGATCTGGGTTTGTGGGCATTGGAGCGGTAATTGATTCAAGGATCTAGATCTGCTTGGAGGCTAACCCCAGGAACATTGTTGTATGGGAGCTGATATGCAGTGTGATAGCTTACATAGTGTCTGACAGAGAGCAAGTTTCAGCCCTGTGAAGAGTCCCTCCTCAAACTGATGTGGCTAATAGCTTGCCAAGCTAATTCAGAGTCAAAACTGTAATTAGGCACTTTGTATTGCTATACTTGTTAATTCATTTACAGCCCTTCTCTGCTTCCCCACCAAATGAATTCCATGTGATTAAAGCAATTTGGGACTGGAAATGGTAACAAGGATGATGAGCAGTACTGTAACTGAAGTCAGCACAGTGGCACTGAACCTCGTTAGGAAGTTGAGAAATACTAATGATGAAATGGTGCCACTTTATCCTAACCACCCTGATTACCATTTATTAACAGTATAAGCAATTAATAAAATAGTTTATAACACACAATAATGAATTTATAAGCAGAAACAAGGACATTTTATAACTTTATGTGCATGTCTTAACTTAAATTCTTATGAAACACAACTGTTGTATAAACAGATAATTGCTGATTGCTAATATAAAATGACAGTTCTAATCGTATATATCTACATATTTTTTACTCATATAATATGAACAACTGGGAAGGTCATGAAGGCACAGGGAAAAGCCAGTTTTTTTGGGTTTTTTATTCATCACACAACTATTTCCAAGCTCAACCATCAACCATTAAACTCATGTCATCATAAGTTGTGATCACATTTATAAAATAATAAATATGCACTGTAATTTTGTATCTTTGAACAGCAGGGTGTCCAAGAAAAATTTCCTTTGGGACAATAAAATCTAAGGAACTTTCTTTTCTTCAATTTTTCTTTTGGCAGCACCTCTGGACAAAAGCAGCATGAGCACCACCGCATTTAAAAAGAAAAATATTTTTGGTTCTTTTCATGACAGCAAAGACAAAGACAGAATGAGGGGATGACATGCAGCAAAGCTCCACAGGCTGGAAATGAACTCACCACCACTGCAGACAGGTCAGTACATGGGGTGTGTGCTCTACCAACTCCCCTTGTAACATTATTATTCTTTTTGAACACAGCATAGTGACGAAGTAATGATGGTGGGGAAACACAGTAAACTTTGCTTTAGAACCATCCATACACCTATGTTACATGCTATAGTAGATGTAGGCTACATGTCAAATGCAGGTTACAGATATGGTTGCACGGTAAAAGTGATTTTGTTGAGAATGCTTAAGTTATCAACATTCACCATATCGAGTACCTATTTAGGTGGAAGAGAGCAAATTCAGGATCAGTTGAGAATCCTTTTAAACCTCACGAATTTCTCCATCTGTTGAATGACTGTTCAGATTGACTAATGTTTTTGCCTTTGCTCTGTCACTGTCCCTTTTAGTTTTCTTTTTTCACGTTCAATTCTTTTCTTTTTCGCGTTGCTGATCCTGCCGCAGTATCAACCATAACCACAATATGTAAGACGATAATAAAATTCTGGGCACCCATATTGAATTGAGACTGTTACAAACTGTCATAACTAGTTAAAAACTCCTTGTAGGTGGTTTAAGTATTATTCAATATGAGTGCAGCTATTTTGCACTGTTATCAATGATTAATGACTGTTTATTTTCCATAAACTAAAGTGTTTATACTTTGCAGTGTTGAAAAATGAAAGCTTAATCAACGGAATTGTAAATAAAAAATTATAAGGCATACAGTGCTGTGTCTTTGCCTTCTGCAATTCACAAATACACAGTGAGTGATGTTTGAAATCTCTTAACTTTCCATTTGTTTGCATATTATCTACCTTACCTTCATGAGATCTGCCCGGTGCCCAGGATGAGCTACAGAGGAGGTCGCCATATCTACCAACAGCTGATCAAGATAAACTCTCAAATGGGAAAATAATCATTAAGTCAGCTCATGCATTTTGCATTCATTACTGTTTGTGGCTCCAAAGTCATTAGGAGTGATCGGGTCACATACTGTAACTGAGCAAAGCACTGAAGCTGCTAATGAAGGGCCTAACAATCTTGTTTACAACCTCTACTGTGAAATATATTCTGTTTTCATGTATCAGTGTTTGACATCAGTTTGCTCTGTGTGACGAATGATAAATCTTATAAGTATACAGATTTAAAGGAGACATATGTAATATATTTGCTGTTCTAAATTAGAAAATGACTACGATGCAGTATGTCATCACAGATTCAGGAGACATGCTAAGTTGAAATACTGGCTTCTCCATTCAAGTCTGGAACATGTTTGTCCATTTCATGTTTATTAGAATTCAAATTAATGCCAACTGTTTGCAGAATGATTAAGTGTCTGTTTATGAGCTGTGAAAAATAATTAATAATCTTTTAGAAGGAGTAGGTGTTTATAATGGTGAAATTGAGCAATATGTTAATGGAGCCTGGCAGGCAATGAGATGGGTCGTCACTAAACTCCAACTCCAGAGTGTGTATTTTCAGGCCAGTGGGCTTTTGTTTTCAGGATAACAGGGTTAGCTTTACATTACATTATATTACATTACATAGACAATTGACAGAGTTGTAAACAGCTGATCAAGTGTAGAACTTGTTGTCACTTGTCATTATCAAAGTACAATGTTGTGCTCATCTAGGTTTTGTAGAGTGTCACTTAGTTCTGCAAATCTCACGTATTTTCCTTAACTGATAGCTGAAAACAATTACAACTGCTTAGTTATTAAAAATTAACAAGATACAGAATGTACATTTTCAGGTTCCACTTTCAAGTTTCCTTATTCAACAAGTGACCCCCGCTAGACAAAACAATAGCAAATGAGACACAGTTACTGCTATTTCTAGACTATTCATTAATTATTGATTTTTTTAAAAATTATTATTGGTTATATTCTTAACAGTGATTGATGATTAATTATCAACACCCCTAGTGTTCCCAAGTTTCCTCAAGTTTTGGGGAGTCTGGGGAGGAGGGAGTGGGAGGAAACAACCTGTTTTAACCATAGACTATATGTTGGGATTGGGATTCAACCTATTTTCTATGGCTCCACTCACTATTTGGACTGCAGTACTCATTTTTAAACACGAGGGTCTTACATATTGCTCCTTTAAATACGGGTTTTCATGATGATATAAATGTGTCGTTGGAGAAAAAAAAAAAGCTCTGTTGCTAATTTCTGTAGCATGACAAGTACAGCAGAAGGCATTGTCAACCTGAGTACTGTAAGTCAGAATTCATTAAATAAAAGCAGTGCTGTGTGTTACTCTTTTTAATCAATCACAAGAAGCTCGGGGAGGAGTGTGGTGCAGCTTAGTGGGTTGGCTGTGCCTGTTCCAATTACGAATGATGACAAAGCAAAATTCAAATTGGAAAATGAAAGAAATTACCATTTACTTTGGAAAGCAGCATTTGCATGAATATGGAAATGTAGAACTGGTCTTTGTGATTATACACTCGTGGTGGATGATAATAAATTCAGACAGAGTTGTTTACAATCAAAGCAGAGGGTTTTCTGTCCCGGAGGACAGGCTGAGCTGAGGCACATCTCAAGGTGAGATGAGCAATGGATGGAGGAGCTGGGGTGATAAATTTCAACATGCATACACATTTTTGGCATTTATCTCATGTAACACTCATCTAAATATTTTTAGCTTAGCTCTTAGCAACATCACTTATCTCATAGCCCAACAAAAGTAGCAGAAACTCCATTTTGAGTACTTTGAGTGTGCAGGCCCGTTCCTCTCGAGTCATCTGTGTGTATCTCACAGGCCCGTCTGTCTGCATGATGAGAGCAGGGGTGATGCAGGAGTCAGCCTGAAAAAAGAATAAATCACTTGTGGAAGGAGCTTTGCAGTGTGGCAGCAGATGACAGCCCGAGGGTAGTTGGAGGATGGCAGCGGGCATGAGGGCCACTCAGGCTGCCTTTCTTTATAATATTACCAGGCATTTGTGGAGGAAATGGTTGCAAGGGCAGGTTGTTCTTACCACCAGTAGTCCATCATAAGAAAGCAGAGACCTCACAGGGACAGGATCACAGGGGGCATCGATGTTGGATGGTTTATTTCTGAGGAGAAAATGACAGTAACGCTCATTTCAACCGGAATGTCTCCTCAGTGTTTTGTGCACAGGTGACGTGCAGTTCAAGAGAACATTTGCTCTATGTTTAGTACAATGAGAGCGCCGGTATGTGAACCGAGAACATCGACAAAAGTGCATATTATCCCAGCAGGTCCTCAAACATTTATGAGTTCTTCAGCTCATGTTGCTCCACAGAGGCCTGTTAGATTTCATTGCATAATTCTGTGCTCTGTTCCAGCCTCTGTTGTGCCAATGAACCTCTGTTTATTTGCCAGGATGTTTTCTATCACTGCTCCCTCAGCTCACAAGCCAGAATAACAATGACTTTTCATCATCGAAAGGACTGGTTGATCCCTGCTCGTACAGCAGATTGTTGCAAAATGTGCTCACACAAATGCCGTAAGCAAATACCTCAGGCTGTCTTCATAGTATTTTGAGTGTAATCTTGCTATTATAGCTAAATTAAGCTGTATTTTAATGCTTTCCTAATATCATACTTAAAATATGTGTAAAAATGGTTATTTATCACTTTGAACCGCAGTTTTTCTGTGAAGTCTATAATGAAAACAACAGGATATGAAACCCAATTGGTATTATTTACAATCTGCCCTTATTCATAACTATATCTTCTCTCATGAGCTACTTCAAAGATGTTGTGGTGTATGCTGCTCAAAATGCATTTGCATGACGACAAGATAATAGCAGGCACGCTCATTTAGAGACGTTCTGCTGTCAGGGCAGAGCTAAATCAAAGTATTAAGAGCTGTCCATGGTTCTGAATTATACACCGACTCATCCCTCTGCCTCTATCTATCTATCTATCTATCTATCTATCTATCTATCTATCTATCTATCTATCTATCTATCTATCTATCTATCTAATGTAACCTTCTATGACAGTCTTTCTAAAGCAATTTGCAAGTTACCATCAAAAGGTGAGAGACATAAGATGAGATTTTTCTCACCAGGAGAAATGGCAGGGAGAGGCAGAGCTGCATAAAGCAGGCATGAGGCAACTACATGAAGACATGAAAGAGCAGCTTTACCCAGGCTAGAAATGTCACAAAGCTAAACTGCAATTTAGCATGTGCTGCAGATACATATCAACCCTCAATGGCCCTATTACTACTGAATGCATTGTGCAGCATAGCCTGGGAGATAAGATTTAACAGAGATTGTCTGTGGAACTAATGGCAAAAAGCTGACTGAATGGAAGTTCTTTTTCCCTTCACAGATCTCACTGTTAAGAGCAATATGTGTAAGAAAAATGAAGGAAACTGTGATCCAATGGCGCCCACTAGTGCTCAATTATTTTACCTGCACCTTAAGAGCTGGAGCTGGTTTACACAGTCTAGTGGCGCACAAACACTGCAGTCTTATACTTCACAGTTTAACTCACAGGTTCAGACTGTTAATAATGTGTGAAATGACAAACAGCACGAAGATGAGAAAAAAAGTGTGTCTTTTTTTTTTTTACAATGAGCACTACTTACGCATGCTTATTTACTGTTGGCTCACATCCCAGTTATTACCTGCTGTGCCTCTTGTGGAGCCAAATAAACTAGCAGCATGTACAGAAAACTGGAAGCATATCTTACTCTTAAGAAGAAAAGAAAGAGGTGAGAAGAAGCATATGACGAGGTGAAGGCAGGTCACTCTGCTCCCTGCAGGTGTGAGTCTGGTTTCCCTCTCTCCTCGTCTCTGTCCTGAGGGATGTGAGTGGATGGTGGGATTCATTTTCTCCATCAGCTTTGCAGGGTTGTTTTGTAGCACACCTCCATCTGCCTGAAGCAATCGCATTATATTCACATGCACGCACTTGTAAGTGCACACGCGTAAACATGCACAGACGCAAATGCACACCCTTCCCATAGGCTGGGAAAGCAGATGTTCAAAGCAAAAAAGCTGCAAAAGATTCACACTAATACATACGCACACACGCACACACACACACACACACACACACACACACACACACACACACACACACTGTCAAGGGACATTAAATCAGATGAGTTTTCCTGGCAGACAATCCATCGTATACAAATTTGCCCAAATTTTATTCCTAAATTAATGCAGCCACACCATCCTGAGCAACAGTCATGAGAAGCAGCACAGACATATACATTTTAATACATAAACGCTGCACTGACCACCTTGGACTGTTGCTGCATTATGTCAGTGTTGCCGCAATATTGGCCCAGTCAAGACTGGCATGTGAACAAACGGGGGAGCTGCGTTTTTCCTGGATAAAAAGCTCTTTAACATTACATTTCTCAACTGAATTTCAAGAGGGTCTATTAGCTACATGGAGTATGAAAAAAAAAAGTTTTTGTTTTTTTTCTCAGCTCCCCCATTTACATGTATTTGTTCACAGGACCACAGGCCCCCAAAATATTTGTAAAGTATTGTCGCTTGCATTTGTCACTAAAATGTCTTTTAAAAGCTAACTATGTCCAGTATTCAGTACTCAAATAGCAAAATATTCATTCATAAATATGAATACGGAAATATTTTGTTGTGGTGTTTCTCTTATATTGACTTTGCATACCAGCTGTTTCTTGTAAGGCATTATTCCACAAGTAGCACCTGATTGGTTGATTGGTTACACTCAGTTAAAAACACATACTTATCACACATCAAGTTGGAAAAATATGTCAAATAGAAAGCAAAGTTCATTACTTGCTGGTAGGGTGTAGCCTAGTTGACTGCTTTGGATTGCATCGATTAAATCTTATGTATTGAGTCTGTGGAAGAATTAAGCAACACTGGAGTACTTGGTAGGGGGACCCCACGATTGTCACTGGACACACAAATTCATACACACCATCCCCATCCATGCACACACAGAGGCAGGGGTGAGGACCTTTTTGTAGCCTCAGCTGCTTCAAGCTACTTGTTCTGCTCTGTGTTTGTCACTGACAACAGTTTTCATTTACTCACTGGAAAAGGTCAGAGCAGTCATCTTTTACTGAATCACAGCGCAGGCAGGGCCGTGTAGCACCCAGACTGTCATTTATTCACAGCAGCCCTCCTCATTCCTCTCTACGATACATGCTTGCCCATTAGATGGACTGCCTGGCAAACACCCTCACAAGTCATTAGTGGTGGCAAAACCTTAACGGTCATTATCATAAATTATTTGCTCCTAATGATGGCCGCTTCCAGGTATTCCATTACAAGCTGCTGGACTAATGGCAGATTCATCGTTTACCTGTGCTGAGCGCAATGCCTTGAAAAGATTTGTGGTGTTTAAATCTTAAAAGAAACACCTGACATAGAAAAGGAGGAATGTCAGTGGCTCCCCTCTGGGCTTGTAGCACAGTGTTTCTCCCTGCAGAGATGATTCCAGGGCTCAGGGTTTCAGAAGATTAGATGAAAGGAGCTCCAGCAGTGAGGTAGTTCACAGTGATCATGTTGTCTTTCCAGCATGCAAGAAGCTTCATTATGTATGCATATGTATATTTGTGTATTTATTTATTTATTTATTTATTTATTTATTTATTTATTTATTTATTTATTTGTGGTTTATTTGATAGGTGAAGTGGTGAAGCTTGCAGCAGGTTTCAAGTGATCAGGTAGGGTGTTCCAGGTCTTTGCTGTTTTCACAGAAAAAGCTGTTGGAGCAAAAGATGTTTTACAGAATGAAACTTTACATTTTCCTGCTCTGTTGGATCTTCTGCAGCTCTGTATTTTCATTATGTATTTACAGAGAAGCTGAGGAATGGGTCCATTTGAACACAAGCTTTACATAATGAAAATCAGTTAAGTTTGCAAAACTTAAAGTCTGGTATCCTATATATTACTAATATAAATAGAAAGTGGTTTGAGTGTTTGTGTGTTCGTATGTTTGTGCATTTGAGTGTCATTCTTCCAGTTCCCTGCAAACTAAGATGGAATCGCTAACCACCACAGAAAAAGAGAATGTCAGAAAACATGGAGGGGGAAAGTGAAATCGTACATTGTAAAGAATGATTCATGATTTGGAGCCCTAAAACTTCTTTTTTAAAAGAATATTAGTTTTACTGTTTTGAGTCTTTTGTTTTTTACTCAACGGATGTCTCATGTGAAGCAGTTAACATGGAAGTTCCAAATTATCAAATGTGATTAAGCAGAGTATGGTATGGTTAATTTAAACCCTTTCTTGATTGAATTTACAGAACAATTACATGTACCATGACAATTTGTCTTCGATCAAGACAGTGTGCTTAAGAACAGACTTCATCAGGCAAAGGCCAATGGAGCTGTTAATGTATACACTTATACCGTGATTTAGGACAAGTATTTATTTTAGTAATATATGTACATATCTACTGGCATCAAGCACTAAAGTTTTATATGGAAAGTCTTTGTTTTTCTTTTTTTTTTACTCCTCAACTTGTATATTTAGTCTATGATTTAATTGTGGACTAGTTGGCTTGAGACCAGGACATATGTATAGATGTGTGCTTGTGTGTGCACTCTCTTTAGTTCAGTAGGCCAAATATTACAGTAAAAGATGTTACTTCAAGCCTGCTTCTTCCCTTTCCTGAAAAGCCACACTGTTGGCTATATACACACAATGATTTGATACATAGGCTACTGTAACACACATGACATAAAGTATGTACAGATCTAATGAAGAATACAACCATCCACGAGTGGCTGGGTGGGTCTGATATTCCCAAAGCATGACAAAATGCAAGAGGAGGGAGCCAAAAACCAGAGAATGAGAAAACAGCCAATAAAATTGCATCAGTTGTTGTGGAGCATCTGCCTCTTTATGTCCTTTATCTCAATTCTCTATCTCTTCCTTTCTTTCTCTTTCTCTCCCTCACACACACGCACATACACACATACACACATACACACATGCACACACACAGTAGCTGCTGAATGTAGGTCAGTCCTGTGGAGAGACGTGAAAGTGAATAGTAAATCAAAACTATCTATCAGCTGATGCCACAGCAACGTTTCCCTGAGGCTTAACTGTGGTGCTGGACCGCATGTGAGCAAACTGATAGCCATACGTGCATGCACTCGCGCACGCGCACACACACACACACACACACACACACACACACACACACACACACACACACACACACACAGGTGTTTGTGGTGAAAAGGTACAGTGGATGTGTTGCATAATTCATCAGGAAACAGCCATTATCTGAATCCCAATAGCCACTCTTCACTGACTCTGTTTCAGATGTCAGCCTCACTTTGCATAAAATCACCTGGGACTCACCTGAGTGAAGTGCTCCAAATTACATATGTGTTGTGTTTTCTATGTATTCTATGAATTAATTTCATCTCTCTCTCCTCCTCTCATAGGCACTGTCAGTGCCAGCTGATCTAAATGCAGGTAGCACCCCCCTTTTCTTTCCCTGTCCACCTCACTGAGGCTTAGCTCGGAGAATAAATAAATAAATAGGCCCCTGTTCTGGACAATAGCCTTTACGTTACAAAATCAGCTGTGACGTCCATTTCTCCTCAGACTGGTCCCTCCTGCAGCACCGCATCGCTGATTTATTTCTCCTCTTGTTTGCGTAATTGACCATGTGTCAGGTCGAATCAGTGGCAGAAACCAAGGTTGGCACAGAGGACAGAAACTCAGCCGCAGGCCCTCCGACTAACAGCTCCAGTCAAGAGGGAGGCAAAACATCAGATGTGCAAAAACAGATGAGGACATTCTGGACAGTCTCTGTCCTGCCACAGTGGGCAGGGTCTAGTCACAACAAGCACAAATTCACATCATATTGATGCAAACTTTTTTTTTAAAGAAGTTTTTTGTATGACAGTCCAGCTGAGCAGCTTTAACCTGCAGTAAAAATGCATATGGGCATCATGGCTTACAAATAATATTTACAATAACGTACCATAAAGTAGGGCTGGGTGCTATGGATAAAATTAAGCATCCTAATATTTTTGCCCAAATAACTCCATCTATATTGCAACAATACTTTAGAGATGGCTATTGTATCTTTCACAAAATATTAACACAATGAGTTTTTTAATAAATAATAATCAGTTATTTGGATACAATGACTAAGTGAGTAAAGGCAAATAATAGAGCAGCCAGAAAATCAAGAAAAGTCAACACTTATGCCATATCATGATATAAGGATAAAATCTAAGATATCAAGTCTCATATCGATATAATACTGATATATTGCCTATCCTTATTCTCCACATTGGACCTTATAAATAGAGCACAATTCCCCTTTAAAACCACTCTGATGAATCAACAAACAGATTATAAACTCCTGACCTTATTCAATCAGTTCTTAGATGAAATGACTTTTTTTTTTTTTTAAATCAACAACCTTTTTAAACTATGCAAAACACAGGAGTTTCTACCAAAAAGAGTGGATACACAGAGCATGACTAGAATTATAAAGTAAGCAGGGACACTACAAATATAGATTAAAGTGTTGAGTGAATAACAAAGAACAGACAAAACAGTTTGTGCTTTTCTGCAAGAGATATTGGTAAGGGATGCATTCAAAACCTACCCATTAACTGAGTCTGAAGTTTGTAATAATGTTCACTGTTCCTGATTTAGAACAAATGAACTGGGTAAAGACCTTTATTTGGAAGAACAAATTAATTTATCTTTTTTTTTTTTTAAAAATTAATAACTTCATTTAAACATATGGGCTAAAAGCAGTCTATGATCACAAACATGCCAGGGGGGTCAAAAGTTGTAAAACAAAGAATAAAGAAAGTCTACATTCAGACACAGAGAAAACGTATAATCTCTCCAAACAATAGATACTATAAAGTTAGGGTAGATATGATCAGCAATAAATCCTGGCAGTTTACTCCACTGTTGTTTTGTAAGTGGGCGATACTAAAATAAATGCACCAGTGTTTCTCTTAATTCCTCACAAAAAACAACAACATATACCAATCTTTCTTGAGTTTCTACAAATAATCATTTGCTGGGTAAAACCTGTGAAGCATAGTGGAGGAATAAACTTTTTTTACTCGCATTTTGTGAGTGTAAGTTGGACTACATTTCCTGGCCGTGCGTGACGTCACTTGTACGCGACGGTGAAAATATCACATGATGTTTTGTTTCAGTCCCTCATTCGGTTCCTCATTCAGTAAAAAGCAGGGAGATGCAGGATGGACTACACCTGCCTCTTATTTTTGAACATTTTTCTTCTTTGTACCTGCTCGGCTTCACCGCTGAATTTCGTCCTCCTGTTCGCAGATGATTTGGGTTTTGGGGACTTGGGTTGTTATGGACACCCGAGTTCAGTCACTCCAAACCTGGACCGCCTGGCAGCGGGAGGACTCCGCTTCACAGACTTCTACTGCACCAGCCCCGTCTGCAGCCCGTCCAGGTATCTGTCTGTAATTCATGCAGGACTGACGCTTTGCAGGAGGAATGAGAGTTCATTACTGCAGCCTTATTAACCCTCTCTCACGACGGTTAAATGTGACTTAAAGCAAGCGACTCAATTCCCTCATCATCTGTGTAAAAAAGAAAAAACAGACTGAAGAATAAAAGTAACATTCTGTATTTAACTTGCTGTTGACCTGCAGATATTCCTTTTGGATATATTTTCATTGCTGTTCACTAAAATAAAAATATTTATTTATTTATTTTACAAATATTTAGCCAGTAAGTCCCACTGAGATTGAAAATCTCTTTTACAAGAAAGACCAAGCTAGCAACCAATCACAACATATTAAAATGCAACAAATACAACACAGTAAACAAAAATCCACAATAAAACAACAACTATTGCACAGATTAACATGTCTGGTCCGTGTACAGTACGTTTTAGCTGTTTGGTTTTAGCACTTTAATGATAGCAAGGGAAATTAAAAACTTTTTCCCCGTTTTATCAATATAATACAGAAACAAGAAAATGTACCTAAACTATCCTTAGAGACATACTGCAGTTTAGCTCCCATTTGTTATCATTTACCCCATTCCCTTTTTTTCCTCACTATTCATAATCTTCAAATCTTATAATCTTCCACATCTTTCATACATTATGAGTTTTATTCAACTTTTGAAACCCTTTTCCACTTTTTCAACTCTATGTACTCCCTCAGCTGTTTCTCGCCACAAATCCAAAAATTGGATGGCGTCACACCCTTATGCCAACTCTGCAAGAATAAATAATGTCTGACAATGTGGCTTACATTGACTATCTAAGTCAAATTATAATATTATATCATTCAACTTCACAACAGTACAGTACAATACTTGTGGGAGGAAGTGAAAACAGATCATGTTGTTTGGTGAATGCTTGTGTAATAAGTCGTAATAAAAATAACTCAGTACAGTTAACAAAACAGGAAGTAAATCACCTGATCAACCTCACCACTGCAGTGTTCAACAGATTTTGAACACAGTGTTACACTTTTACAGGTTTTAGAATTAACTTTAAAATCCCACTGTGTACATGGTGCAACAGCTGGTTCACAGTCAGGAATTTCAGATTTGCAAATAAGTAATTTGTGAATTAACACATGATTTAGACTCTTTTTTTTCCACATCTTGTAAACTGTCCAGTTTCTATCTTGCAACATGAAAAGCCAACCCTCTAGTCTACGCAGTAAATAACAGCCTTGCTTTCCTCTGATGGCCTTCCAGAGCATCGTTGTTGACAGGGCGCTATCAGACCCGCTCAGGTATCTACCCAGGAGTGTTGTACCCAGGCTCCATAGGTGGTCTTCCTCTGAATGAGACCACTATTGCTGAAGTGCTGAAACCTCTGGGCTACGCTACTGCTGCCATGGGGAAGTGGCACTTAGGAGTCGGAGCCAAGGGGATGTTTCTTCCAACCAACCAGGGGTTTGACCAGTACCTTGGGATCCCATATTCCCACGACATGGTCAGTGTGATTGAACTGTTCTCCAAACTTGAGTTTCACAAATGGTTAAAGGTTTTGAAATGTAATCTGTGATGTTGCATATTTTATGCAATATCCATTTTAATGTTTGTTCTCCTGTCTCCTTTCTTTCCCAGGGTCCCTGTCACAACCTGACCTGTTTTCCACCAGATGTGAAGTGCTTTGGATTGTGTGATGTTGGCACTGTCACTGTCCCATTAATGCACAATCAAGTTATCAAGCAGCAACCAGTCGACTTTCTTGATCTAGAAAGGGCTTACAGTGACTTTGCAACCAATTTTATTACCTCAGCAGCCAAGAAAAAACAACCTTTCTTCCTCTACTATCCTTCGCATGTAAGTGAGAAAAGCAGTCAAAGTAAAGCAACAAAAGGTTTTCAAGCTAATGTGGTTAGATTATGGGAATACAATGCAATGACACAGTACATGCGACAATTGCATCTTCTTCTAATTCTTTCAACAGCACACACACTACCCCCAGTATGCAGGTCCAGGGGCCGCTGGGCGGTCTTTAAGGGGCCCATTTGGTGATGCTCTGTTGGAGTTTGACAACACAGTTGGACACCTATTGACAACCCTGGAGAAGACAGGAGTGATCAATAACACACTGATCTTTTTCACCTCAGACAATGGGTTGGTTTTTGCCCCTGTTGTTTTACTGTATACGTTTTACTTTAATTTCCCTCTGCAGTTCCACAAAAAATCCCTTCTTATATGCTTGATTTATTCTTCTCTTTATCAAATGGTGTGTCATTCTTGTCTCTTTGTATAGGCCTGAACTGATGCGTATGTCCCGTGGAGGTAACGCTGGCTCTCTGAAATGTGGGAAAGGCACCACATATGAGGGAGGCATGAGAGAGCCGGCCATCGCCTTCTGGCCAGGGACCATCAGGCCAGGTCAGGACACCTTAACATCTACACATCTACACAAAAAGTTTAGACAAAGACAAAAAATAAAAATAAAAATGAATTTTCTATGCATACCATAAATGATTAAAATGTAACTAAAACAGGCTTTCCCTTTCAAAGACCATACTGATAGTTCTCTACACTGATTTTACACTTTTTTTTTACACTGATTTCATACATTCCTGACATCTACTGGTCTCCTTTGATTCCAGTGTGAAAATTAACATCATAATGAAATTAAATCAAACTCATTTACACGACGTTCTAGTGATACTGAATAATAGTCCATTAATTATCCATTTCACGGGGCAGTATTTTTTTTCTTAGTATAATGCTTCACTCCATCTGTGTACTACAATATCTGTGCAGTTGTCCTGTACAATTATCCATATATCTGTGTAAGTGAAAGATCTATAGTGTATTGAATTTGTGTATATAGATTTTTATTATTATTTATTTTCATTGTTATTTTTATTTTTTATTAGTCACTCTTATCTGCATCTACCTTTGTTCCTAGAGGGGCGTGGGATCAATAAAGTTTTTTTTTCTTTTCTTTTTACTGTTTTTTATGTTACATCAATAAGCTAGCTGGTACAACAATAGTTACAGTTGTGATCAACTTTTTATTAAATTAGACAAATGTAGATCATATATAAAGCATTAAAATCAAGGGTTTTCATTCCTATAAACCGTTTAACACAAACTATATACAGTTCACCATAGCTTTGCAAAGAAAGACATGGGAAAGGGAAAAGAAAACAAACAGAAAAACAACACGAAAAGAAGAAGAAGAGAAGAAAATAAACAGAACAAACAGACAAACAACAGAAAAAATAACGTTAAAATGCATGAGTAGGTCTTCTTGTACCCAATGAGTGCCGCATTATATCTGTGTTAGAAAATGTGGGTTTGAAAGAGAATCAATAAGGACATCTCAGGCCTCTACAGTGGCCGTGCCCATGCTTTATGAATTACAGCTAATGATCTTTCGATGAGCGCAATATCCCTAAAATGATTTAACCATTCATTTATGGATGGCGCATCAGAGGAGAACCAAGAATGTATTATGGTCTTTTTGGCCACAGTTAAACCCACAA
This sequence comes from Lutjanus campechanus, assembly GCA_027495735.1. Lineage (NCBI taxonomy): Eukaryota > Metazoa > Chordata > Actinopteri > Lutjaniformes > Lutjanidae > Lutjanus > Lutjanus campechanus. Next base: position 44,954 of record JAJHUR010073653.1, read on the forward strand.
AAATACTTTTCTGAGGACTGACCTTGTGTTATCACTGGGAGGGGAGTCATTGCCAGGTAAGAATAAGGTGGGCTGCTTATGAATTGGGAATTTAAGGATCTTTTCAAGATATTTTGCTACCTTCGACTAGAGATTAGATACAGAGGGGCATTCCCAGAAGGCGTGAAGGTATGTACCAAGAGTATTCTGGCTACTTTTAGTCCAGTTTGGACTGTCTGTAAGCTTTATTTTGAAGCACCTGTATGGTGTGGCATAAAATTTATGCACAACTTTATAGTGAATAAGCTGATGTGCTGTTTTTTGATGAGATAAATATGAGATAATATTTAAAGGTTACACCTGTACATATTATTTATAATATAATTTTGTTTGTTCATATTTGTTTTATTTCTAACTCTCAATTTTAATTGCTGTTTGATATATGTGAACGCACAGACAGGATTGCTACATAATTTCTTTATACCCTGTACAGTGACAGTAAAAGTAATTCTGATTCTGATTCTGATCGTGATTTTATCTTCCTATTTTTTCTGTATGCACTTCTTTAGGTGTGACTCATGAGATCACCAGCACTCTAGATATCCTTCCCACCATTGCAAGTCTGGCAGGAGCCAAACTACCCCCAGTGATGCTGGATGGGGTCGATATGACAGAAATTCTTGTCAACCAAGGAAAGGTGGTGGCGCCATAGGTCACACTCTGTAGAGACTGAAATAATGTGAAAACCTAGCCATGTATTCATTTTTATCTTTGATCATTTTTGCAGAGTAAAAGGGAGACGATGATGTTTTACCCCGTAGATCCCACTGAGATGTATGGCCTGTTTGCTCTCAGGTTAGGGAAGTACAAGGCCCACTTCTACACACGAGGTACACTTGGCTTCATATACACAATACGTTTAAATTTCAAGATCAAGCTTCATCTCAGTCAGAACTGAGGTGTTTTTGACTTTTGCTTGTTTATGTCTGTGCATCAGGTGCTACCCACAGCGCTACTACCCCAGACCAAGACTGTGCACCATTTGCACTTCTCAAGCCCCATGACCCCCCTCTCATTTTTGACTTGGAGGCTGACCCCTCTGAGCACTACCCTCTCCCTGTGGAGAAAAGACCAGACCTCCAAGCCCTACTGGAGAGGATCAAGAAAGTCAAGGACCAGTTTGAAGCCTCCATGGTGTTTGGACAGAGCGAGATATCAAAGGGAACAGACCCGGACCTAGAGCCCTGCTGCAATCCTCAGTGTAGCCCTAAGCCCAGCTGCTGCCAGTGTTGATGGGAGAAATTCTCACAATTGCTAATGATGACAATTTGGAAAAAGCCGGAAGTACTGATTCACAGATCGAGGCAGCGGTAGACCAGCAACACCTGTGTTGTGAGGTAAAACTTAATTTGCCAAATGAGTCTGGCTGCTTTAGAGAGAATGATATTTGGCTTGTATGACGGCGGTTTCCTGTCAGAAAAGGCCGTCTGATGGAAAGGTAGGGTGATGAATGTATTCTAAATATAGTTTACACTTCCAGCAGTACTACCAGGAACAACAGTAATATTGCAAGTCATCTGTTTCCTCAGTGAGGAGATTGTTTCCTTAAAGGAATACTTTGGATCATTTGATGCAAGGTTGTATGAGGTACTTATCAATAGTCAGTGTATTACCTATATTAAATGCAGGCTGACATATCCCCAGTTTGGAGAAGCAGAGAGGGGCACCAGTATGGAACCTGAGCAATGAACCTCTGTAGACAGGGTCAGCAGCAAAATGCCGTTTAGCCACTTAAAAAAGGCCCATTAAAGAAATCAGTGTCACTTAAAGTGTACTTTATATTTCGGATATATTTACCACTTCAACTTGCCATCAGACAGCCTTTTTCAACAGGAAATACCGTACTTTTTGTGTTATTATGTGACCTTTTAAAACACCAGGACAACACATTTACACAAACAAACTAACAGGGTGAGACAGCGGTAGACCAGCAGCTCCTGTTCTGTTCGGTAAAACTCATTTGCCAAAGGAGTCTGGCTGCTTTAGAGAGCGATATTTGGCTTGTATGACAGCGGTTTCCTGTTGGAAAAGGACGTCTAATGGAAAGGTAATGGGGTGAAAGTACTCAAAATATAGTGTACACTTAAAGTAGCTAAAATACATTTTGCTGCGGAGCCTGTCCACAGCAGTACATCGCTTTGCTTCCTACACTGTGAATCCTGCTGCTTCTTCAAACCAAGGGCGTGTCGATCACCATTTACTGTAGGTCATACTCAGACTATAGATAAGTACCTCATAAAGCCTCATGTCAAATAGTCCGAACGATCCCTTTTAATGTTAATGCTGACTATATTTAGAACAAATGGGTAACTATGTACTGTATATTTCCTGACTTGATTTATTTTAATACATGCTTTCTCAAATGAGTTTGTATGTAATTTTTATTATGAGACTTATTATGTAAATTATTATATTATAGGATTTATGTAAGTTCTTTGAAATTATAACATTTTGAATAAATGTGTGGATTTTTATGTGAAAATGCTTTGCGACATATTTGAATCTAGAGCTGCAACTAATGAATGTTTTCATTGTCAATTAATCTGTCAATCATGTTCTTGATTAATCGATTAGTTGTTTGGTCCTTAAAATGTCAGGAAATGTTGGATAATATGCTTCCTAAAGCCCAAAGTGACGTCCTCAAGTGTCTTGTTTTGTCCACAACACAAAGATTTCAGTTTACTGTCATAGAGGGCTAAAGAAACCAGAAAACATTCAGAGAATTTTGACTTTTTTTTCCTGAAAAATGACTTAAAATGATTAGTCAATTATCAAAATAGTTTGTGATTAATTTAATAGTTGACAACTAATCAATGCAGCTTTGTTTCAACAGTCAAGAGTAGATCTGAACAATAAACACAACAGGAACATTTTTGGACATCAAGCATATATTTTATTCATAAGACCAAACCCATGACAAGGCAGAGTGATTTTTTTGTCTTTTTTTTTCAGTTTTTCCCTGGAATTTTACAAGTCCTTGTTTTTAAAGATACAAGATAGGATATGTTTGTTCTGTCACATACTGTTTTGCTCTAGGTATACAGTGAAGAATCTTGTTAATGTAATAAAGTCAAAAGTTTGGTTTAACTGTTAATGTATGTCTCAGCGGCTATATGGGACTAGATCATCCTCAGAGGTTGTTTTTGTGTAGCTGTGTGGAAAGAAGGTTTTGAACTAGGCTGTAACGAGATAGAAAAACAAAATCAGAAGCAAATAGATACAGATCAGATGGGTCACACTCAGAGGCGATTACTATAATCGGCAAGACGCAATAATAGTTTTCCAGTGGCGGCTGACTCAGTCACTATTCAGCTCTAAGAGCAGGTTGGTCAGTAGTCTGGTGGGTGTGTCACACACACTAATGATGTCACATCTTATACAAATGTGCCCTAAATGTGCTGCTGAAGCCTGTCTGTAGAGAGTTATGGAGCTGGCAGGAACCCAGATGCCACCTGTGTGACAGAGTTAACATCGTGTGTGGAAACATAAGACACTGAAATAAAATTATTGCAGATCACAGATATTTATGTGTTTTTCTTTTTCTTTCAGGGGTTTTTAGTCTGGTTGTGATCTTTTTTTTTAAAACTTCTTTTTAATTAATGTACATATTCATTTCATTTCATAACATACTCAACATAAAGGACACAGCACTATCTTAGATTCGCTATTGTATATACATGATCTAACTGACAGCGATACATACAGTATGTAGATAACACCCGACCTCCTTCCTGCCACATCAACGTTCAATGAACACTGAAATCCTGCAGATCTGAGGTGTTTGTTCTGGCGGACTGTGACTGAAAGCAGCAGAACAAGCTAAACAGTGTCTGAAAGAACAACGAGGGATGCCTGGAAAGTCAGATTTTTTAAATGTATCTCCTCCCCTATATAAGGTGCTAGACTGTAAGCTATGGTAATGCTACAACAACCCCAGAGGAGGTTATTGTGTAATATGCAAATAATGCTTAAAGGGGAAAGATCACCCCCAAATCAAAAATACTACTCCTACTTTTTTCTCCAGCCTGTAGTCCTATTAATCCATCTGGATAATTTTTGGTGTGAGTTGTGTTGGGTGACTCAAAGTAATCCACAGACCTTGTTGTGAGTAGTTTCATTCAGGAACTTCCTTCTTTACTATTTTACTAAATGTGCTATTTAGTCACATGAGGCAGACATATCAATGGCTGATATCCACACTTGCCAACACTGAGACCTCAAAAATAGGGAGGATTTTGAAACCAAAGTGGGAGGGGAGTCACCCCCATGTTTCCTGCATTCTGCTGACTTTTAAAGAATGAAAATAGCAAAATAATAAGTACACATTTTATAAATATGTGACCTATAACTGACATTAAGAATAAAATAAATAAATACAATATATATTTTACAAATTATTTTTCTAAGGGTATGTCAGTTAGGCTGCTCTTAGGAAAAATGTGCCCCTTCCCTTTAACACTGTCTGTAAGAGACAGTTATTCTTCTTTCTGGGATGTCTGAAATTTACTTGAGTATTTCTTTCTCTTCTCTCCATTTCTCTCTCCATCTCTCACTCACTAAGGAGGACAGGCTTAAACTCGCGGTACAGTTTGTGATAATGAAAAGGAAAAAATTCATGAGAGAAATGGGAGAATGGTGATCCGGAGAGGAAATCATAAGAGGGCAATAAAAAACTCTCCCAGGACAATCGGGAGAGTTGGGAAGTATGCCCATATCTCCAAAACTCTGCAACCCAAACCAAAACTGTATAGATGTATAAACAGTACTACAGGCCAGATGAAAAATGTGCTTTTTTGATTTTGGGGTGAACTGTCCCTTTTACTTTTGACCAGACTAAAAGCAATAAATAAATGTGGGAACATGTTGCCATCCCTCTTATCCATCATACTTAAAAAAAAAAGATCAAAGTCTAACCATTTACAGAACTATAAAACCTCCCTTTTAATGCTTTATTAAAGGTTTGATTACATTGTGATACCAGGACCGAGTATTAGTAGGACGCTCTCACTGTACAGTAGGCAGACACAATACAGCATTACTGACACGTGGCTACCAGTCAATCTAGTCACTCCTTTTCCCTCATTGAAACCGCCAAGTCAAAAGAAAACAGAGACTAGGACACGTCACTAAAAACCAGAGTTAAACAGTCAGAGGTGTGAGAATATGGCTTTTCAGAGAGCTTTCTTTGACCTGAAAGTCACATCAATCATAGCAATGCATACAGTGATCTATGATTTGCAATTTTAGTTACAGTTGAATGATTTTCTATGAAAGCTCCCCCACGGTGAAGGTCAGCAAGCAGTGCAACTTTGAGGACGGGACAAAAGTAAAATGGTTCTGTCGTTTTCATCCAAATGTGCTGACAGTTACTGCACCTAATCCAAGCTGAATAAAATATCTGCAGGGCTTAATGACATTCAATGTTCATTCCAAGTCATTATACAAGTCTTAAAATCTTTTACACCTGCAGTTCCTCCTGTCAGAGTGAGTCAGTAATGCCCACAATGAAACAAATCCCCTCCATCACTCTCAGCTGTGAGTGTTTCTTAATTAGTCTGGATGAGGCGCCTGTATGTCTACTTTCTATACATTTATTTACAACACACACTACGTCTTGTACGTGACACAGGGGTAAGCTTGGACCAAGGACAGTTCACTGTACTCTCTCTACTTTGCTCCAATGTCACTATCAGTAGAAATCAAAATTAGCAGTTTGAACAAATACATATTTACAGTTAATTAAACCTCGTGATTCTACACCATTGCCTCGCTGATTGTTGAGCTGCTTGCCATTCACTTGGATATGTGTATTTCTTGGTGTGTCTGTGTGCAGTAACCCTACTAGCCATGCATTGAAAAGTGAAACAGCAGTAGTAGGTATATTGTTTTCATTTCAAAAGAGGAACCTTTAAATAAACAGGTGCTCAGCGTCTTAGTTTTTATATCATAGAAAAAGATAAAAGAAAACAGGCAATCAATCCATCGAGATGATGGAAATAAACAAAGAGAGAGATGAATGAAATCAGTCAAATGCCTAGCATACTGTAGAAATGAACATCCCAGTTTACAGGAGAGTATTTTACAATGGAGAGAAGACCCCACTGACAGCGCCCTCTGGTGGCAAACTTGATGAACATACACAAGCTGTGGAGGAAGAAGGTGGTCGTCATGGCAACGCTTCTTACTCCAGGTAGATATCCTCAGTGGGGCAGGCGTACTCCAGATGTTCCTGGTAGTACTCCTGGAAGGCTCGTCTGCAGCAAAGACAGACAGGTGAGAGCATGAGTAACGTTCAACCTGCCAGCTATTAGCAGACAACCCTCCACAGTAAATCCTTCCCGTAGTAACAGATTTTACAGTCATGCTCTGGCTCTTCACTGAGAAATGGCTGCTTGGTGCAAAGACAAAGAATGCTGAATTAAAAAATAATAATAAACTTAAAATCAAAATGATGCTTTTGCAAATACAGAAGCACTCTTGCTGAATCAAGCAGGGTAATTGTTTTTCAGAAGTTATGCCCTCGTGGCTGGCTTTCATTCCACAGACAGAGCAGGATGAGAAACTGATAGATTATCCCATACTCTGCTGTCTGCCGCACTCCTTCCAGAGACAGTGAAGTATGTGTATCTTAAATTATTCAAATCCAATACAGCTGAATCAGACATGACTAAGCCTCTAGTCATTAACCTTAGACGTATGCATATGCATAAAAGGCTACAATACAAAATAAACCTGGATCATGGTAGTAAAGATGGACTTAAATCCAGGATTTAACAAACAATCAAAGAACACTTTAAAGGGATAGTTTGGTTTATTTGATGTGGGGTTGTATGAGGTAAAAAAGGTTCTACTTAAAAAAGATCAATATCAGCTTAAGTGTATGCTATATTTAGAATATCTTCACCTTGCTGTCAGATAGCTTTTCCCAGTGGGAAACTACTGTTATATAAGCCAAATAGGGCTCTTTCCAAACCAACCAAACTCCATCTGTGAAATCAGTCATTTTTGTCACAGATCACGGGAGTTGCAGGGAGTCTACTGCTGCCTCGATTTATTTGTTTGTTTGTGTTATTGTGTGATGTTGGTGAATCCAAACTATCCTTTTAAAACTAAAATAGAACAAACAGACTAACAGACAGAGGCAGCCATAAGCCAGCAACTCCTGTGTTTTGCGAGCTAAAATTACTGAATTTCCCGATGGAGTCTTGAAGGTTTGGAGAGAGTGATATTTGGCTTAATGACTGTCTCATCATAAAAGGCTATCTGACAGCAAAACAAAGCAGTGAGAATACTGTAAATAAATACACTTACACTTCCAGCTTTGACGTACATTTTCTCTCATTTGGTGGGGTGTCAGATGTATCATCAGTGTATCACCAGCATGCATATACAACAGTGTTCACTACACCACCATTTCCATTTAAATAAATGTTCTGTTACATTTTTCTGGAGCTGAAAGTGGTCCTGGACTCACCCAACACACTCTGCTACAGGTCGCATGGACTCCTGGGATACAAACACGTGGCAAGCAAATCTGTTCAACATTGGGTGCTTAGTGATGAAGCCAAAGTAGCTGCAGAGCAAGAAAAGATCACAGTGAAATCAGCCAGTGGTTACAATGTTCACCTGTAACATGAGGGCAGAAAACCAGTGTGTTTGTTTACCAGTTGTTCCTCGGATGGCAGCCACAGAACGAGATGTTCTTCATCTGGAAGAAGTGACTACATCTGTCATACTAAAGATGGAAAGAGGCAGAGACAGACAAGAACGAAATAAAAAAAAGTTCACTTAAATCAATGAAGCATCAGTACAATATTATTTAATATTAAAGGCATTATTGATATTGAATTAATAGGCCGAGTAATTAATTGATTGAATTAATTTATTTATCTGTCCATACCTCATCGAGGGTGTCATATTCATCCTCCAGGCTCATGATCAGTTTCACTCCTTGCAAGCTGATCTCCAACTCACACAGAGAAGGAGGTCGCACATGTACCGTCCGTTTCCTTGAAATCGCAATCTAACAGACAGAAAAAATGTTCATGTCAAAACAAAAATGCTTTAACCCTGCATACAGTATAGCGGTGGTTCTTAAACTTTTTTCAAAACAAAACATTTTTGGTAGCAAAAATGCCTACATAAAGAAGAACAATACAGCGCTGTGCCATCAGTGTCAGCTTTTTGAGGTAAATCCCATTAAAACATATTCTTCCTGACATGGATGGTATTTTATTGGCCCTGTTTTTGCTTTCTTTTGCACCTCTTTCTTTGTGTTTCCAGCTGTATTACTGCTGTTTCAACCAGAAATCCTGGTCATTCAATACAAAAATGAGCTGCTCACAGTAAACATGATTGAGTTTGTTTCTTTCTTCTGTGAAGTTTTAAAGCAGTTGACAGTTTTTGGCAGTAAGTGATTGCAATGAAAGGATGATGATAGGAATATTAAATAGAAAATGTGGTTTAATTGAAATTACATTTACAATTTTAATTTAAGGTAATACAGAACAATTATTTTAGGAATTATGCATGACTAGTATTTTAGCAAAATATTATGTTTCTCCTGCAGCACACCAAAGTACCTATAGGGGTACTAGTACCCCTGTTTAAGAAACACTATAGTACATCCAAGTATATCAGTATATCTGTTTTGTGTGATTGTGCATGTGTTTTGCTGTTTTCCACTTAGCTTACCTTCTGCATGGCAGCGCAGAGAATGCCGTTACCTTGGTGATAAGGTACCTCAACAGAACCCAAAAACTGAACACTGAAAGTCTCAATCCACGCTGGATTCCTTTTCATGCCTACAGGGTGCAATTAGGACACACACATAGAGAACATGTGATTCTTCTGACGTTCATAATGTGACAGAAAAAAAGATGGTGGATGATCTCTCTTAACTCACCCAACAACTCCTTTGACTGGCCTATGACCTCATGGGCATAGAAGGCAGGAAAGATGCCCCTCTCCCCTGTCCGCATGTTGTACCCTCGGTACCAGTAGTCATCCTCTTCTTCCTCCACATATAAAGGATCATCCACATCCAGCTCCAGCTCATCTGCATGTCTGGGAATGAACCTGCAGAGAGCAGCGGAGAAGGGAAGGTCAAAAAAAAAAAAAAAA
>JAJHUR010073654.1:0-20948 GCA_027495735.1 Lutjanus campechanus
CATCAACACTGACTGGACATCCACATGAAAAGTGCAGAATTTTCCCTTTAAGATCAGTCACACTAGCATTTACAACAGCTATTTTTCATGGTGCTCACACGAGTGAAGTAAATCCACAAATATTTTTTGAGTTTAGTTCAGCTTCAAGTTGAACTTGTTGACCCAATAGTGAACTGTCTCGACCTTCAAGGGACGAAGAAACTGAGAGACGCCATCGTAACTAATTAGTTTGGCTTATATTAGCTCTGATAGCTTTTTGTCAGTTGAACTCTTTATTGAATGAAATGATGAACAATGCCAGGGGGAGTCTAAAGTTCAGTACAGAGAAAATAAGAAGGTTGAGGAGCTCTTTGTGATGGACTAGCATGTCCCAGCTGGCTAGTGTGTTAGTGGTTCGCTCTCCAGCAACAGTAGTTCACCAACTAGTCCTGTGAGTGGTTGCTGTCTCAATCTTCCAGGACTAAATATTTTAAGAAGGCATGTGGATTTATTTCTTTGAGCTTCTTTCTGGTGTGACCAGGCCTTCATGCTTCAGTTGTTATATGGATTGAAGAAACCAGATATAGCTTGTTAGCTTTAAAAGTGATGGCAGATTTTGTGACCTTTGTCAGGCTAGCTGTTCCTGCCCCTGCTCCCAGTCTTTATGCTAAGCTAACTTGCTGCTGGCTGTATTTAACAGAGTGGTATCGAACTTCTCATCTGAAAGAAAGCAGATGAGCATATTTCCCCAAATGTCGAACCGCTCCCTTTAACATTTTTCCTTTTGCTAAATTCTCCCGCTTTAACCTTTTGGACAGCCTCTAGCTCTACATACCAGCAGCATTGGCAGATTCAAACAAATCACAAAGTCTTTTGTGGATTACTGGCTTGAAAGCTGGTGTTTTGCAGTTGGTTTAACAACATCCTTGAACACAGCAGACTTAAGTGTTTGGTATAAAACTTTCATAAGGAACATTAAAACTGTCCTCCAGTCGGCCTCAGCTATTAAGTTTGACATCAGTGAGCTGCCCGCTCTATTCGCTTTGCTTCTGTGATGTTTCGGGCAGCTTGTTGCCTGGTGCTCGACTGAAGGATCCCCTTTTTTCTCCTCCGCTGGGAGACGCCAATAAAACAGATAAAAAAATGAAGGAAGGGGAACAGATTGTCCTGCACTTTTGTCTCTGCCGTTTGACATTAAGCAGTGATGATGATTTGATGCGGATGCAGATAAATACAGTTTAATATAAGGATGTAGATGGGCAAAGAGAGGGAGATAGAGAATAAGAAAAAGCCCAGCTGAATCTTGGGTAATAGCGTCAAGCCTTTCAGAACAGACATGATTTATTTAAACCAGTTTACATGAGGGAGCAACATCACGCAGTTCGCCACTTTTCTAATTCTTCCTCTTTTTTTTTTTGAAGCAGGGATACCTGCCCCCAAAAAACGTCTCAAAATAAAGACGTACAAGCCCTGCTTTTAGCCCTCTGTCCTGTGCTGCCGCTGCTGCAGCGTCACTCCGCTCCTTGGAAAATTAGTTCTGTTTCAGTTGTCATGCATGATTGAATTAAACCGGACTACCAGAGGGAAGACAATCAAAACAAAAAGCAGAAAAACAAGCAGACTGAATAGAAAAAACATGGCAGGTGAACAGAAAGAGATACACGAGGAAATAAAACGATTATGTATCAAACCAGAGCGAGTTGCAGACAGATGTAAGTTCATTGTGGGTCAACATCAAAGTAAAAATTTAAAATACCTCATCAGCCAGTATAGATTTTTTTTTCTCGTACATTACAAAAATATCACGTTCAGTAGCAGATGCCCACCTGAGACTTGACAAATGTACATCCATCTGCTCATTAAGTTTGCTGCTTCACATTAAATTTGAATTCCACTGTCCATTTTTGTAGAGATTAAAGGAAAAGTCCACCTAAATAAAGAACTTTAAAGAGGCAGTCTTACATATACAGTAAAAGTCAGTGTAGGTGTCGTGAATAGTACGACTCAGCCCGTGAAAACAGCTGAATTGTGTCTTCTGTGGCTCTGGAGGGAGCTTTCTAAAGTCTGAAATGAGCCTGATGATGTCATCAGGGGTGGCCTTAGGCATCTGTGGGCCCATTTCAAACTGGGCTGAACTGGGCAGGGTTAAGTTTCTGACGGGTGTGCATGGAGTTTTTGTTTTCCTGCAGTCTTTTGCTTCTTCTTTTTTAATGTCCACCTGAGACGAGAGTATTTCCAGTGTTTGAGCTGTTGAGTGTATTCCCGTCATGTTCTCAAGTTGCTGATCTCCTGGTGGAGCATGCCGAGAACATCCCATTTTTTATTTACAGATTCAAGCACACAGACCTGCATGTGGATCGTGATGAGGTTGGGTTGTTGGTCCAGTTGTCCGCAGGACTGTAGTCAACCAAAGAAAATCTTATTTGGCTGAAATTCTGCCTATTCTTCAACCAATCGTTAGGTCGATGAGGAATGTTCCCAAGAAAATGAATTTCTGCACCATTCCTTTTTCACATGTAGCTATATCATCACCTTCAGGGCATGTCTATCAAATAAATTTAACATTACATATGGCAGCAACAGACAAACCCAACTAACCCTACACACAGATCGACCAACCGACCAAAAGATGTCAGCTCAAGTTGTCCAGGTTCTTATTTCTTATCTTGCAAGTCCCCAGAATTTATGAAAATGTAATTCTAAATCGCTCGAGTATCTCATCAATGAACCGAGGGGAAAACTATCAGTTGTTGGTGACCTATCTTCTTCTCCTGGTCCATTTTGTTCTTGTGTGTTGTGTAAGTTATTTCCAACACAGCTAAAAACATCTGCAGTAAAAGTGTCAGGTCTAGGTGTCAGTCCTGGGAGCTGGCAGAGGTACCAATTTCTCCACTGTCAGCTTCAATTGACCAGAATGCACTGCACTGAACTGCACAGCCTTAAGAAGTGTGGAAGTTTCCATAAGGGGCCTTGACTTGCACTTTTCCATACCGAAAGCTCTCTGCTCTTGACGTCTGTAATGCCGTCGTTATTGGAATCCCTGTCCCTGTGTAAAAAAGCAAGTTTATGCCAACAATATGACAGACAGACTGATATACGGTGTGCTGCGTTGTTGAGACGCACTGTCCTCCTCTCTGACATGCACACAAGCAGCAGACAGACACACACGTAAACACCCACAACAGGCTTTCCCACTAATTATGCTACCTTTTTTTGTGTCAATGCCACTTAGCAGCTAAGCCTGATTGCACCTCTGCGTGATAAATGTTCCTGTCTAAACTGCTCGTCTCTTAACTGCTCCTGCCGCCTTTACTGTGTTCCTCTACGAGTTAGCGTAAACAAAGAGCCCGGTTTTGCATGTGGTTGAAGTTATTTATCCTTAAATAGCAACCGAGTGGCTAGTGGCTCAGTTTTAAAGCTGCTTTATTGATATTATTTTATTTAAAAATGTTCAAATGACTGTGTGTAATGTGAAAGGTGTTGCTTGTAGAGCTTAAATGTAGGGAGAATTATCATCCAACTCTGCAGTTCATCTTAGGTATATGAAATGTTTTAGCATCTTTCAGCTCTTTGTTTACAAGTTTACTGTGTTGGTTCAGTTTCAATTTTTGGTTGAGGCATTACATCACCAAAGGTCATACGACGACGTCGATGCATTGGGCTTCAGTGTGCTTCTCCATGCATCGCCCACAGGCTTCACTGGCACGAAGAAGGGCATAAAATGTTTGTTTATGATGCAAAGACCCTTCACTTTTGTTTGTTTTGTAGCGACTCCAGATGAATGCTAATGTTACGCTGTGTTCGGAACATTAGCATAGGTAACTGTATGCTAACAAGTATTGTTTCTGCTGCCCAAAAAGCCAATTCAGTTCTTTATTTTGCCCTTGACACCCATTTAAAAAAAAGTACCACAAAAGCTGCTTGCAAGTTGCGGTAGTCAACCAATCAGCCTCCCACCACTAAACAGCAAAAAAGCTCAGGACACAGTAACGGTCTACCTTTGCATGTCCCACAGGCAGCGAGTCAAATTGAATTTAAAAAGCAATTATAAAACATCTAGGGGAAAAAAGCACCTCTTTTCCTTCTCACTGCTTCGGCTGTCTGGTGTTATTTATTCCCTATTGTTTTTCTCTAACTTGTATCGCTTATTTTTCCACCTCGGCCAAGCGTAAAATGTATTTGTTTTCATGAATTAGCAAGGTTTTTTTTTTCTTTTAGGAATTTCTGTCTTTTTATATCCAATTTCAAACTTATTAGGTATGTTTTTCACATTTCTCGCATTTCTATTTAGGCTACTTAGCTCGTAAATTGACAGTAAGCATGAAAACAGATCACAAATGGGCTCCTGCTGGGTTAAAGGGGTAATCAAGATGGCAAAAGCACATTCATCTGTCAACTTCTTTGATGAACTGCTAAATGGGGATCACATCTTTTATCTTTCAGTGAACAGATTTGAAATCACTCTGGAAGACTTTTATTTCTTGCTGAAAAAGCAATCTGTTTTGCTGGCGCTTTTTTTTTTTTGCATCTTTTCTGCTCTGGCTACCTTTGTAAGATAGATTTTCGCAAATATCCCCCCAAGCAGGGGAATTGCTCTGTTTAAACGTGCTTTCCCCAAGCTATCCACATCAGCAGGCTGCCCCTGTTAACTGCCAGCCCTTATCTCTCTCTTTCCGTCCTCTCTTCTCTCCATCTCGCCCCCCTCCCTCTGTCTCTCCCTCCCTTATCTCCCACTAAGACTTTTCTCCCTCCCATCTCCCTTGCTGCTCCCTTCCGCTCTATTTCGGTTTCCTCGCTCATCTAGCTCCCTCCAGTCTGCCTCCTTCTCACTTTCACCCCAATCTTCCTCATTTACCCTCCCATTTAACCCCCATCACTTTCTCCACATCCCTCGCGCAGACACACAAACACGCGTGTATCTTCATTGTGTCATCCGTCAGTCATTTCTTTCGCAGCAGGAAACCAAAACTCTTAAACCAAAACACACAGAAACTTTCTGACATCCAACGTGCAGTGATAGGAATCCTCAGATTCTTGATAAAAAATAATAAAAGATCCTCATTTTTAATGCAAATGACTCAGTGCTGGAAGTAATTAATTACAGAAACGTGCTGTCATGCAGTTTCCATCAATCAAAGGGAAAAATGGTTTTAATTGTAGTTTTGGAGTTTGGTATCGACGATCGGGCCAGAGATCTCTCCCACAGTGCTTTGAAGTCTTAAGACTTATTTATTAATTTATTAATTAAAGCATTTATGAAATAACAACAAAGTACAAACAGTAGCTTCGTCAACAGGCTGTTAGTTAAAACTGTTTCTCATATAAATTTGTGATATGCTGGATTTATTCCTCATTCAGAAGTGCTGCTGCTGTACGTCATGAATCGCATCCTAAACATTTAATGTTCAGCTTGTCAGAGAATACATCTAAATAATATAATAATATAACTAACATAAAATACGGTCATATAAGGTGCTGTAGATGCTTAAAGAAGTTTGATACTTGACTTTCTTGCTGAGAGTTAGATGCCAAGAGTTAATTGAGAAGATTAATAGCCGTTTCTTGTCTGACTGCTAAATATGAAGCTACAGCTAGCAGCAGGGTAGCTTAGCTTGGCATGAAGACTTTAAATGGGAAAATGTCCTGTCCAATAAAGGCATAAAAGGCCCCAAAATAAATGTTTAAAAAAAGAGCACCTCACTAATTTAGCACTTCCCTCCTCTAACATTGTTGGGCTCATGCTGGACAGTTAAAAAAAGGATCAGAATCAGTGCAGCAGAACCAGAAATATCATTTCTGTTAGTCCACGCGTTCTTCTTCCTTGTCAAAACGTAGCGCCTACATCACCTCCAGTGCAGAGGCCACAGAGGTCAGAGCTTCACACCCCCAGATTTTTAAAAATGTTATAACTTGAAGTCTGATACTGACCTGTGTGAACGGCCTGTTCAAATGCAGTGCATATTGCAAGACTGTGATGTGTAAAATTATAGGAATTCCCCTTTAAGATGTGGGGTGCTTGAAAATAACTTATGATGTGTGGTCTGAGCGAGTTGGAAGGCAAAAGTGTTAATAGCTTTTCTGAACAGCCACACTTGAAGGCAGGTTGACAGGCCATGGAGAGGAGCTCGATAATAATTGTTTAAATATCAGAGTGACTGCGCACACTGCCTGACAGTGTTTTCTGGAAGACATTTATACTGTGGCACATGTGACAGTGATGGAAGTAGTTGTGTAAAGAATTTTAAAGAAAGAGAGTTGGAGAGAGAAGTTTGCTTTTTCACTTCCACTCCTCTGCCCAATCACACAATGGAGTGTTTGTGGATTTCGGATTGTTGGTCTCAGAAAGTTACAGCGATTGTCTGAGGCAGCACCCTCAATTCTAACATCACAAAGACGTGTTTCAAAATGCCATTCGACCGAGCAGCAATCACCTCTGATCGACCACTGCACGAATTTTGGCACCTTTATTGACGACTGAGCAGCTTTACTGTGACCTTGGTGCCTTGCTTTAGGACCATGTGGCAGTATATTTGCCGAAGGACAGATAAGTGCAACTCATTCATCTTCCATTCTTTATTTTCTAGGGGATTTGAAAAGTGAAAACCTCTGGGTTAGTACTGCCCCATTTAACACTGGTGGTTGACAAAGCACTGTTTTATTTCCCCCAGCGAGGACGCCTGCACTGTAAATGAATAAATCAAAACTTAAAACACATTTAGATAGTCTTTATTGAGCTAAGTACACCAGATCAGCCCGTAACACCTCATTGATGAACACTGATTCACATTATTGAGTGCAAGTAACACTGCAGGTTTCATAGGATTAACCCTTTCACCACCGTCTGCTCCAGCATAAATCATGTTCACAGCCTCCAGCCCAGTCAAATACAGATCATACGGCTAGACTTTCAGTGCACTATCACACTCAGCTGTAAAAACCAACTCTGCTCTCTGAGGTTGTTGTTTGGCATTCTGGGAAATCACAAAATAACAGTTCTGAGGACAAAACATCAGAAATTGATCAAGAGTAACCGAGTGCGATGCTCTCTGCTAAGTTACTTCAGGGACAGAAGCTCATGTCTTCGTATGCAGGCTACATTTTGAGGTTGACTTGAGTGAAAAAGGCTGTATCCCCTCAAGGATCCCTATCTAACCATAAAGAAATATCTTTGCTAAAAGGCAGCTCCCATTCACGGCCAGTAGTCAATTCTACTATCGACCAGTAAAAATGAGAGGAGAGTGAGGAGGAGGAGCGCCATCGAAAGATTAAACTGCAAGTCCTGTGAGGGTAATCAGCCTTCAGAAGGGCTCAATCTTTACAGCTCTCACCATGAGAGGTAAAGCCGCCGAGGCCTTGATGCAAAAGAAAATGGGGGCTTGATTGAGTCGGAATAATATATAATCAATACACATCAAATATGGCCAAGGTTGGTTGAGCATTCGTAGAGAATGATGTTATATGATGTTAGGACCCACAGTCAATACGAGGCAGATACTCGACTGTTTAACCAGGTCTTATGATGCTGCATTCAAATGCATTCCCCGAGTTTGGAATTCTTGGTTGTTTGGTGTGTTCATGAACTTTTAAGTCCTAACACGGATTCTACAACAGGTCTGGTTGGGTTGTTGTTGTACTTCCTGTAGCGTCGGGGTGATGGGCTGGCGTTTTAGTGAAACCTGAGCCAAGAGGAGGAGCCGAAGTCTCGTCTTCTCTTAGACCACTTGAATTACATAATGATGAAAAATTAATATGGAACTTTTTTTCCCAGCTTAGATGCCAAAAATAAACTGCCTACCTCAGCTTTAATATGGAGAAAGAATCAACAAAGAAGTCTTCGCCCTCTTCAAAGATAGATACAAAAACACATCTTTACCGGCGTATCTAGGCCGCTATGCATCATATATCCTGCTATATCCATTATTAAAAGGTTGTAAATGGCATTCAGGGTCTCCTGTTGGTGAAATCTATATTAAAATTCTGTCAGAACCCAAAACCTGTATAACACACACACACTTACACACACACCTGACATCACAAAGCCCCTCAGAATGGTCCACATACTGTAACAGCACTCAGGCAGGGACTGGAATTATAGATCATATGAATTATGGATTGAAGAGTGATGGGAACAACGAAGCATGTTGTTCTTTGTGTTTGTTTGCCAAAGGTTTTCGCAGAGGTGAACTGCTCACAGTAGGAGCCCTATAAGGTAGACAAAGGAGGCGCTATAGAACAGGATTGCTCTTGAATTGGCTTTTACATTTTGTTTTGTGCCTTTTCATGTTTAAATCGCAGAACTTCCCCAAACAAACAAGCCTGCGTGCGTCACAAAACGGATAATACTTGTTGTGCAATGTGATTGCTTAAAGGATTTTCTTAAACAACTCCGATTTAAAGGAGAACATGTAACTTTTGCAGAACAGCAGCCATGAAAAGTGACAATAATGGGATAATGTTAAGTGCAAAACTCAGTAATGTCCATGCAGCAGACAGACAGATTAAAGGGATAGTTTGGATTATTTGAAGCAGAACACCCTCAGTTTGGAGAAGCAGAGAGGAGTACCAATGTGGAAGCTAAGCAATGAAATGCTGTGGACTGAGTCAGTAACAAAACAGAAAGGTCTACCAAAAAAAAATCTGTATCAGTTGAAGAGTAAACTATATAGAGAGCATTTTCTCTGCTTTACTCTGCCTTTTCAGATGGAAAATCAACATTATAGGAGCCAAACATCACTCTCTTCAAAGCAACCAAACTCCTTAAAGAAAAGCAGATTTTGTCTTGCAGGACACAGGAGTTGCTGGACTGCCGCTGCCTCAATCAGTTACTTTGTTGGTGTAATTGTGTGACTTTTGTGTTTTAAAAGTGTAGTTCAGATTCACCGAAGTCACACAATAACAAATAAACTAAACAATCAAAGCAGCGGTAGACCAGCAACTCCTGTGTACTGTGGGGTAAAATTGCTGATTTTACCATTGGAGTTTGGTTGGTTTAAAGAGAGCAATATTTGGCTTATATGCATACACTTGAACTGATATTGATTTTTATTAGGTTGACCCTTTTCTAAATGGTTAAAAATACACTTTAATGTTGACCCTGTCCACAGCAGTTCATAGCTTAGCTTCTGTGCTGGTACTCGTCTCTGCTTCGTGCCAAACTTCTTCTCTCAAAAGTCGCGTAGTACCTTTTTAATTATTATTTTAATGAATAATTAAGTCAAAATGTTAATTGATTCTGTTTAAAAAACATCAAGTACTTTGGTGGAATTAATTGAAAAGAAAAAAATATGTTTTCACAACTGAACACGGTGAGAATAATTAGAGTAACAACTGAAAAAGATCAACCATTTCAACCATGGAACATTTCCACTATTAGTCTGAGATATTTTGCCAACAGTCTCTCATGGTGTTGCATCCAAAGCGCTGCAGCAAACAGTTTAGCGCTGATAATTGAATGAAAACAGCTCCACTAGTCCCAGCAGGGAGTCTTGACCTTTGCCATATGTCATCTGTTTCATCTCCCATCTTGTCTTGCAGCATCAGAAATGCAACGAGTGCTGAAATATTCAACATTCAAACGAGCAATATGTCTCCTCCACGAAATCATTCGATCCATTTTGAATATTAAGTAGCTAAAGAGGGTTTCCTGGCTGTTGTAATTTTCATAATTTATTTTTTTCACCGTTGCACATTTTCAGATTGCAGTTCGTCAAAGTACAGAACAGCCAATTTCAGCCGGTGCTCTGTTTTCCTGCATGTCCTCCTCTCAATATTCTTGTCTCATTCAATTTTAATTACAGCTCCTCGGATTTATACTATAGTCCAAACCTCAGATCAGCCATAACCACCTTGTTTACGACCACATTTTTAGATGTTGCGCTGAACTCTGGGTCGAAATTATGACCCAATTCATAGACAGCATCCTGACATGTAATTTGCATGAGTTAACAGCAGAAAATAAGAACCTGTCTCTAACACACGGCTGTCTGAGTTGAGGATTACACACACCTAGATAGATGGACACACTGTCCTGCTCTTCATGCAGTGTTCCAGCACGTTCCCCACAGGGCTATCTGTATTAAGCGAAACTCACAAATCAGTGTGTGATTGATGTGTGGTCCGGCCGTGCAGCGACTAAAGCGCTTGATTGATGTAGCATGCCAAAGCGGGAAATAGCAGGGTGTTGATGAGGTGTGTCTACAACACTGAATTTAGTTGTCATAAAATAAAAAGGATGGTTCGGTATCTCAGGAAGGGTGACCTTTTTTATGTATTTTGGAAATTTGGGAGAAAGTTTTGAAAATATTGGATTTTTGGGCTTATTTCGATATATTAGGGAGTAAAAACATTCTCATATTGATATATTGGCTGATATTCTTTATACACAGTATAATACAGGGATATAAACACATTTTTTGCCATGATCCCTCAGACGTGGTTAACTCAGTTTAACAATGAACCTTATTGTCCAATATTGTATCAGCAGGGCTCAACAATGGTGATTGCCCACTTGCCCAGGGCAAGTAAAATGCCATGTCGGAAGTCTGGCAACTCACGTCCCCGAACAGGCAAGAGGTAAAAAAAACTTGAAATTATTAAACGGTTTTGATAATCAGTTCATAGTTATGAATTGACAAAACTACACATGAAAAAAAAAAAGCATTAATGTTGAACCTTGATCAGGGCCCTGAAACAATAAAACTGAACTAGCAAGCAATAATTTAAATAACTTGCTTGACCGAACAAGTGAAAAAAAAGCATTAATGTTGAACCTTGACCAGGGCCCTGAAACACTAAACCTTTACTAGTATTCATAAAATGCTGCCTGTCAAGCTGACAAAAACAATCTGCATTATATTCTTTTTAAAAAAAGGCACATATTGGTCAATATTGGTCGGGCTGGGCAAAATGTTGATATTATATCAATATCACGATATGAGACTAGATATCATTTTAGATTTTTCCAGGTTTAAAAGGCCAGACTGTTCTGACTTCTTCATCATTTACCATTACCCACTGTATAAAGTAAATGGTGAAGATATTAAATTATTAACCATCAGTTTACTCAGCAATGTTTGAAATACAAATTTGGGAAGTCTCTAAAACTCAAAGATTCAAGTTTATCTAAAGAGTTTGTATGTTTTTACCATAGTGCTCAGTCCTATAACTGAAATTCTGATCTCTTCAGAAACATGCTTTAGTCGGTCTTTGCCTAAGACAGCCTTATGAACATGTAATAACTGAATAATTAGCCACTGTTGATGACAGTGTTCAGCTCTAATGCATGGCTTGCACGATCTAAAACCCGCTTTTCTCCCTTTTCTCCAAACACACACAACACACACGCTTGTTTTTTCTTTTCCTCCCACCATCGATGCATCGACTCTGGATGCAGCAGATCTGATAGCAGCGAGCCACTCTGCAGCATGTAATTTAAATGATCACAGATCTGAGCTGAACAGCTCTTCATGCGAGAGGGGACGTTTCTCATGATGCAGGTGCACACTTGGCGAGCGGCAGCCTCTTGTGACCCCCCTCATTGATACATGACTGAGTCATATGATGTACATGAAAGGAAGCCATCTTCTCGGTTTGAATTAGTGAGCGCTCGAGAGCGCTCTTGTTTTCCTCAATCGTCTTTCCTTCTGATCACGTAAAAATTGTCAGAACATTTTTCATCGTTCTTACAATCCCGCCTTTCCAAATGTTCGTCCAGTGAAACAGTTTTTTTTCAGACTCCAAAAGATAAATCAAACTTTACACACAGAGGACACTTAAATCCTTCCGATAGTTTTCAGGCTGAGCAGAGCTTTTGCCAACAGCCTGAAGCATTCGACACAGTTGTCCTATACATCCTCTCATTGTTTTCCTGGATTTCAGTTTACTACTAATAGGCTACTGGAGGTTATTGGGGCTCTATTTCCTGAATCACTTCCATCATCTCTTCCTTTGGCCAACAGTTTGAGGCGTTAGACACAGTTCTCCTCGGCTTCCACTATTATTGTTAAAGTCTGGAGAAGCCTGTGGTATATAGGCAGTATAACCACTGGGTTTTGTTTTTGTTTTTCTTGGCAGGACTGTAGCAAAGCTGGAGGCCAGCACTGTAAACTGGCTGAGTGAGTGATGAAGTTACACCATTGGTCGGTCAAGTGTTGGAGTTTTCCCGTTGGCTGTTGCTCTCGTAAAATGTATAGGCGTGAACGGTTCTGAATTATGTCTTTAAGGGGTAATGCTCATCACTTTGTCACTTTGTCGAGCATAAACATAAACAAAGCTTTACAGTGAGGAGCAGACAGTCCGCTTCCTGTGCAGATCATGGAAATCAGAGCGCAAAATTCACTGGCTTGAGCGATATTTAGGCGTTACAGTATACCCGGGTATAAAGAATTCTTGACGCTATGATTTTCAATATCATCATAAATACAGATGTTCCTCTTTCGTTTAAATTTATACAGAGATGAGGCACCCTGGTTGCTCAGTTGATAGAGCGTGCACCCCATGTACTGAGGCTGTGAGTCATCTGCAGCGGCAGTGGACTAAATACCCGCCTGCAGCCCTTTGCTGCTGTAATTCCCCCATTCTTTGTCCCTCTTTCCTGTCATATCTTCAGCTGTCCTATCAAGGCATTTATCTCATCAATTATCTTGATCAGAGTAGCGTAGTGAGTGTGTAACTTTAGCTGAGCGTGTTTGAGAGAGTATTGTGGTTGTTAAAATGTACTGAAAACGTTCACTGAAATTATTTCAGCAAGTTTTTACTAAAAACCACTCAACAGTTCCTGCTGCGCCTGTGTCTGGGAGACTGTTGCTAACTTTGGTTGATGCTGGACAGTATTTACAGTATTACAGTTTCTCGAAGCATGGAAATCAAACAAGGTTTTATGAGGATTAAGATTTGAAGCAGCAGTATTAACAGTTGGGATTTTTTCTCACACTTTGTCATGAAACCAGTAATCGTTTCATCCCTACTCTCCCTGTAGTAACACACTTTAACTACTTTTGGGACATTTTTAAGACTATAGGGGTTTTAGAATAACACATGACAGTTCATGTACTTGGGCACAATTTATTTTTTCATTTTTTCGTGAAACAGCTTTCAAACTAATTTATTATCCTGCGTCATTCTCATTCTGCAGCCAAGTTAGCACTAATTATTTGCAATTTACAGTTAAAGTAAAAACAACTTGGTAAGGTTTAGGAAAAGGTCAAGGTTTGGGCTAAAACAACTCCTCCCTAAAATAATCAACATTGACTATTGGTCTCACGCAGGAACTGAAGTTTGATCACTCGTGTGAAAGTCCTGCATTTGACCCACCTATCCACCCCTCACTTTACGTTTATCCTTACACTTCTGACTCTCAGGAAAAGTATTGCAAATTTGTGTCCATGTACACAAATCTTTGTGACTGTGTCACAAACTGCTGTGAAACTGGGCTGAAGTGGGACAATGTGCAGTATCTCCTAATAAAGTGATAAAATCCTGCAGATACAGGCAACTTTCAGCTGTATCATGTAATAACTTTGTTTTTTGTTTTTTGGACGCTGAAAATACTCAGCATTTTTTTTTTTTTTTGGTCTGGTTGCACTATTTTCTGAGGCACTCATCTGTCTTTTATCATACAGTACTTTATTTCTTCCTTCCCTTCCATTTAATGTTGTTTAGTTTTGTCAATTTAAATCAAAACACCACTATACTGTATGTACATATCCTTGGGATACAGCCACCCACTTCTCCAGATGAAAGCGAGCGAGACACGACTGTGTCACCAGCCAATTTTCATGAACACTCAAACACAAACACGATCTAAGAATATTCATACCCTGTCGTCTTCTTCGTGTATTTATTTCCACTACTAACATCCGCAGCAGCTTTTGGGATGTGACTTGTCATTTCTGGCGAGATCTCACTAAAGGTTTGATTCTAACATCACCGATCGCACACACACGCACACACAAACACACACACACACCTGCTTGTTCCAGTCACCTAGTGCTGACAAAATAAATAGCAACAAGGCAGCACAGCTCCCTGGGAAATGACATGCAACTAACAAGATTTCACCTCAGTGTCTGCCATCTGGAGTTACACATCTTGAGTTGACAACTGTGATTATTGGTTGAAAGAGCTGTGGAAAGGCACATGGATGTACGTGCGTGCACATTTGCATGTTTGACCAAAGTGACTAGTTAGTTTTAGTGATGACTTTGTCCTTTTCCGAGTACCACCTGCTGCCAACGTACACATGCTAAGCTAATGTGGATCTCACGTTGATGTGTTGATTTAGTAGTTTTAACATTTATACAAGAGGCAAGGGCAGAAACAGTGGAAAGAGGAGAAGAAAAAGGCTGAATACCCGTCTGATTGGGTTATAAATACTCTCAATGGGGTCTCTGCCTCATAAAGATTATCTGTAGCACACAGAGCACAGAGGCAAACAGTGTATGTTTGTGGCAATGGATGGATGTGGGGTGGGGGGGTTTGAGTGCATGTGTTTGTGTGTGTGTGTGTGTGTGTGTGTGTGACGGAGATATAGAGAGACAGAGAAAGAGAAAGGCAGAGTGTGCATTCAGAAAAATTCCATCCGGAGTGTCTTCAGCTTGCAGGGATGAAGCCTGAATATTTTATTTGACTCGAGCGAGCTCAAAAGAAGACACGCAAAAGAAAAAAAAAGAGTCTCCTGCTTCGAAACGCGTCAGTGTGTTTAAAGGTTCTCCACTTCACATGATTGCACCCTTCACACGTCTTATATATGGGTTTTGTGGCACCAGTCCAATTATGCAATCGTGTGCCTGGAGTGAAGGCTTTAAAAGAGCACTCCAATCAATACAGTGACCCAAATCTCCAACGTGCGAGTAATGTGTCTGCAAGATCATTTACAAAATAGTTTGCTCAAATAGATGTATACAGCCTAACATACCAACCGCAAATCGTTTTCAGTCATTTTCCAGTGAATAAAAGTTGTGCAGCGAACGTGTGTTGGATCACTGTCGACTTACGTTAATAATAACGGCTGGGTCACTTTCAGGCTCCAGTTCTTTATGTGTGGAGTCCACTTTTGTGACCTGACCCCCGTCACCATAAAGACGTCTAAGTAAGGTGTGTCTGTCATTGACCGTTTGCTGAACTGCTTCTTCCTCCTAGAACTGCAATTGTCCGATCATAGCTTGGCAATCGTAACTATGGGCTGTCTAGCTTTGGATGTGCACATCCTGAAGTGGTGTGTGCACGGGGCTGTAGTCACAGAGACACCTCAAGAGCTTGTGTCTTTTTTTGTTTTAGCATTGAGAAAACCTGTTTGGTTGTAAGGAATGGATTAAACAGTGCGTTTAACTGCTGTAATGTCGGCTGTAAACGTTAAAATGAGTCACTAATAAAATTGATTTGCTAGAAATGAGAGGCCTGCTTTTGTTTAACAACGATGGAGCAGCTTAGCAAAAGGTCACTTGTCCAAACATCTAAGCATATTAACTGTGCAAAAGTATATATTTGGTCCTGATAGCCTCTAACTAGAATGAAGCCCTGTTAGCTACCAAGCTACAACAGTGAGCTATCTACTTACCCCTTCACTTGGTGCAGTTTTTTGTTCAGTTTTGTCTCCGTCTGCCATTGTCCCCATCCTATGAACAGCGAGTCCCACTGGGAGCGCGATAAGTTCAAAATATCTGCCTTGTTCCTTATATGTCACAATTTTCCAGTGAATAAGCTTTTCCCAGTGCATGCTGGAACTCTCAGCCCTCCCACGACCCTGTAGAGGTATTTCCATGGTTTTCTGAGGCTTTTTTTTCTTAAGTTCCACAATCTCAAGGCTCTCCCTTGTCAAATCAAAACCTGTGATCATGTTCCAAAACCTGAAAATACTTTTTTTTTTTTCTAAATTCCTGAAAACCTGACTGCTATTAGATGAAAGCATTACAACACAAGATTAAATACCATGTGCGCAGAACATAAAAAGTATCTTAATATCAAGTGAAAAGGGGAGACTCCAGGTGCATTTTACAAAATGCCACCCTCTGGCCCAGTTGCTGCTCGTCTGAACATTGTACCTCTGTACTCTGACAGTGTTTTGTCTCCGGCTTCTCCTCTGGCATCTGGCCTCGTCCTCTCCTGAATCCAGAGAGAGCGCTCTGCAAGGTAGCAGCTGCCAGAAGATTGGTGTTGATTCTGCCTCCGGTTTGTTTTTTGCACTTATTTCAAATGCAAATAAAAACCTCAGCAGGGCGAGAGACATCACAGTGCAGATCGGCATTCCACCTGACTAGGTGCGCTAGATTTCTAAAGGCATTTATGAGGAAGCATTGCAGAGACGTGGGATGGCATGCAACAGAGGTTGGACATAAAGACTGAAAACATTTTGTGTTTTTGCCTCGCATTGCTTATCCATTAAGACACCCACTGGACTCGCTTGTTCGGCGTCTCAAGGTCTGTTGTATGAATCAGATAAAAGCAAAACAACATGTGCACTTAAAATCCTTTCATTCCCGTGCCATAAAACACACGAAATGAGTAAATGAATAGCGGGTGAATCCAAAGAAGGACGCTGATCACAGTTTGTATTTTGGCTCGGTTGATATTTAATCTGCCTTTGAAGCCAATGTGGACGTCTCATTTTAAATCCTGGCTTTGTAGAAGCCAGTGCGATTGTGTTATTATTCCACAAGGTGATTGCAATCCAGCCAATTTGTGCTTAAACTTAGAGCCAAAGGCATCAGTGCTTTGGGAGTAATATCATGAAATCAAATTTGAAACCAATCAAGTAGCGACAACTAGACGGTCCTTCTCCTCTTCCCCCCTTTTTAAAAAGCGGATTCGTCTGACCGCAGCACACTTTTACACTTTGCATCAGTCCATCTCAGATGAGCTTGGACCCCTGGGAAGTCTGCAGCGACAAACTGTGTCCACGTGCAGAGCATTTTTTAAGCATTCCACAACTTTCGCAGTCTTTTGTTGTCCCTGTTCCAACTTTTTTGGGATGTTTTGCAGGCATTCAATTCAGAATGTGTGTATATTTACAAAAAAGTTTTAGCAGTTTAATATCTTGTCTTTGGACTGTATTCAATTGAATACAAGTCAAAGTGTTTTCAGATCTTTGTACTTTGTTCTCATTTACATTTTACACAGCGCCACAACCTTTTTTTGGGCTCCGGGTTGTAAAACGAGCCTAAAATCTGAGGCGTTTGTTCGATCTTGAGGTTCAGACATCTTGGCAGTATCAAAAATATCACAATAGCCGACCTGAGGAGGAGCGCGCGTGCCCGGTGGTGACAGCTGGTGGATGTGATGACTTTGACTCAGGTTCCCCCCTCGCAGGATCCAAAAAGGCCAATGGAGCTGTCACAGATGTTTGGAGGACGGGTGCTCATTTCTCTTAATCACTCCCCTGTAATGACTGTGATGGTCAGAGGATTTCCCCTGAGCTGCGCTTTTGTTTACGCGGTGAAAAAGGAGATCTGACTGAGGAGATGCCAACGTGATATGAAGTGATCTGGGCACTCATGCATGTTTATCCAACCAGTGAGCTGACAATGTCTTTGACTGTTTTTTTATATATACTGTATATTTTTTGCTTCATAGCTTTGTGGTCCAAAACGAGAGGAAAACAGACATGCCTTTATTATTTCCTCTCCAGTATCATTACTCCAAGATCAGTATCATCTTTCATTGTTTTTTTCTAAAGGGGAGAAGGTATTTTGATAGCCCAAACACTGAATAACTCATGAGCTAAATTCTCTTATTTTAAAAAGCAACAATTAAATAAAGTAGTATTTACTTATCAGAAAGTTTAAACTCAGGCTGTTTAAGCAGGTGGAATTCAGAGGGAGGTCAAACTGAACGAAGAAGGATGTTAAATGGAACATTGTGTTTATTAAAACAACAAGCTGCTTCTAATCTAGGATTACAAAGGTTTGTTTTTTTGTTTTTCCCCTGCACTTTTGCACACAGTGTTTCTTTTCCAGTTGTGAAAGCTGATGAAGTGGAGAGGTGCACTGTTTTACACATGTAAATTCCTAACTTTACATGTCAGATAGGAAATGTAAACATCCGGGCCCTTGGCACTTCACCTCTACAAAAAAATAGTAATTGAATACGCCTGGTTGGGGGAGTGCATTATGACAATGACGGGTCCCAGCAAATATAGGAACTCAAGTCTGCGTGTTTGTGTGTGAATGCATGCGTGTGCTGTGTGTGTCTGGGTCGTTCACTGTCCCTCAGGTTGTGACATGTTGATACATGCTGGGCAGCAATTTACTGCCATCTGAAAATCTACTTGTCATGCCTGTCGCTGTAATGACAGCAGCGGGTTTGCAGATGATCCCGTCAGATTTCTGTTTTGATCAGAAGATTTCCCCTCGGAAAGATGAAGATATATATCTCCATGAAGCCAACACATGAAACTATTTTGGTCAGATTTCCCCTGAGTTCCTATTTGTTACTTTAGGCACCCAGACAGAAACAGGATGCATCTTTAATGAAGTTGTCAGTAGCGGGCATTGTAAGATGCACACTCTCGCCGCTGCTGCAGAGTTGTAAACATTTCTGCATATGCCTGAAAGTCAGATGAACCTAGCCAACGAGTAGATTTCCCTCGAGTTTCCATTAATGAAAACCCTCAGATGAGGCCCAAATGTTTTGCGGGTTGCAAGTTGTCGGAGATATGTTTGTGCATGCGGCACATGCCTTCAGTCCGCCATCCAATTTGCAGCCGTAATGAAACCGACATGCTCAGCTTTCATTTTTAAACAACTCGGAATATCAGATCGCTTTATTTAGACAGGCAGGGTTTGTTTGTTCACAAACACCAGACATGCTCAACATATTGCAACAGCACTGAGCAGACAGGGGTTAAAGGGATAGTTTAGATGATCTGATGTGAGGTTGTATGAGGTTCTTATCCAGAGTCAGTGTGGAACCGACAGAGAGCTGCACCAGCGTGGAAGCTAAGCTATGTGCTGCTGTGGATGGGGTGATCAACAAAATGTATTTTAGCCACAAAAAAATCACATCTGTTTAAGTGTAAGCTATATTTGGAATAATTTCACCACTTTACTTTGCCGTCAACCAGCCTTTTCTGATGGGAAAACGCCATTATATAAGCCAAACGTTGCTCCCTGCAAACCAATCAAACTCCATTAGCGAAATAAGTAATTTTACCAGGAAGAACACAGGAGTTTATTGTGTCACTTTATTTAATCTGAACTAACATTTTGCAACAACAAACTCATACATTTACACAAACAAAGTAACCGGTCGAGGCAGCGGTGGTCCAGCAACTTAGATTTTCTGCAAAATAAAATGACTAATTTCACCTTGGGAGTTTGGTTGCTTGGGAGAGAGAGTGATGTTTGGCTCATATAACAGCATTTTCCAGTCAGAAAAGGCTGTTTGACGGCAAAGGAAAGAGGTGAACATTCTCTAAATATAGTGTACACTTAAACTGATATTGATTTTGTTTTAGGTCGACCTTCTTTAAGAGGCTAAAAGAGCTTTTGATGCTGACCCTGTCCACAGCTGTTCATTGCCGTGCTTTCATTCTTGTACTCGTCTCTGTTAACGGGGGGCAGGCTGACCAGCATCTTCTGTGTGTAAGAACTTCACACAACCCCACTATAAATAACCCAAAGTATCACTCCAGCAACCTTGATCAAACACACTTTAATGGTTACTTTTTAAGTGGTGTCTTTTACTTTGACTTTCACATTTACCCTCCATTAACAATTAAACATTCTCTGCCCAGTTCAAACACGTCTGAGCCTTTGAAGCAACAATTTTCTGCGTCTGTAGCCCTCAGGCTGTTACCACCCAACCATCCAACCGGCTTTGATTGTTTTTTTAGGACTATTTTAGCACCAGACAGCGGAGATGATTCACAATAAGTAGGCCAGGTACCTGTGCCCATACAGAGAAGTCAATTTAATAACTGACGATGTTCCTGATGCCGTCATCTGAGTCCTTTTAATGGTGTTAACCCCGCTCAAACATCTTGTGCTTCAAGTCGTTTAAAAACACAGAGATTCATTCCTGAAAAGCCATTTGACGAATGTCAAGCCTCATATTGTTATAAAATTGCTGTGAAGTGTCCATTAACTCTGGAAGACATAAAAAAGTGCAACAAAAACCATCCATGCAGCAAACTACACAGACACACAGCAATTTTCGGCATAAATTATGGCTGTGGATGAGTATATTGACGAGCAGATGTTTCTCAGGAATATAAAATGTTGAAATTGTTTCGTTATATGCTGGAAATGCTGTGTTTTCCTCTTTTCGGCTCTGTGTGGTGAAGCACATACAGTGCTGCTGCATCCCCGCAACTTGACTCCCTGACAAGGAACAAGTTGTAACTGATAAATAATTAAAGCTGGAGATGGATGTACTGCCAGTTTTGTTTTTTTGTTTTTTTGGTGCCATGATTATAGGATATTTTAAAGCAGTAAGTGTTCAAGACAGTAGCTTGAAGTCTTTCCCTTCCAAAAAAATTGACACTAACACCAAAAATAAAATCTTACTTTAATTTGTCATATTTTATTCATCCATTTAACTATTTTAAGTACATTTTATTGCCCACAAAGCCTCCTCCGGACTAACCAGGAGAAAAAGAGTCTGGTGGTGGTTATTTATTAGCCTGAAAGTAGAAATGCAGAGAAAGAAATCGCCTAAATAAGTGAAATCAGCCAATAAAATACTGAATATGTGTTAGTTTAACTGAATGTACTTCCCTCAGGGTACTAAAACCCACAGAAAATGAGGACATAACCTCAGTGTCTGAAATGATGTTTATTTAAATATATTGCTTCAATATGCATTTTATTACAGTTTGTCAGTTTTATTGCTGAGAGTTAGATGAGAAGATTAACACCACTGTCATGTCTCTATAACCAGCAGGCTGTTAGCTTAGCTTAGCATAAAGACTGGAAACAGGAGGAAACAGCTGGCGTGGCTCCATGCAGGTAGCAAACCTCCCCTACTAGCACGTA
>JAJHUR010073655.1:0-41568 GCA_027495735.1 Lutjanus campechanus
GGAAAAGAGACACACACACACACACACACACACACACACACACAAAGCATTGTGAGCACATCACACTGAAGAGCAGCGGACTGGGCAGGCTTGCAGACAGTGTGGCCCGTGCGGTGGAAACATTGTTTATTGCTGTGTTTTCTCAGTGTGGCTCCTCCTCACTGCTGTTCTAATTCCCGCACATCAAGGCATGGGTTGATTTAGTCATGCACCATCCAGTAACCGGAATACAGCGAGCAGTGCCAGGGCGCTTGAAGTTTTAGATTAGCTGGTGGTGACTAACAGAGAGGAAGTGCGGCTCTCCTCGCGGGAAGTTGCGATGTGGAGGATGGTGTGTGTGTGTGTGTGTGTGCTGGAGGAGGGGGTCCTCTCTCTCCTGCTTTTTATGTTGTTGTTTTCCCTCTGTAGCCTGAAGTCTGACTCATCAGATTTGTCTGTGCTGTGGTTTATTGAGATGTATTGTTGGAAGTGCACAGGTCAGGGGTTTCTGCCTACCCCAGCAGGATCGTCCCTCCTCTTCTCTTCTCCGTGGTCCTCTCCCCCTCTCTCCTTTAGGCTGGCAATCCTGCAGAACCAGTGGCGGGGGCTCTAGTCTCTTTTATCTTCTCGCTGTAGGTGTGTGTGCTTGTGTATATGTGTGAGTGTGCATACGCAGGTGATGCTGCTGATGCTGCCGATGATGATCAGGGTGATGAATAGGCACTCCCAAGGACGAGGCTGCTGTGTGATGATGTCATGCTGGCTCCGAGGAAGGGAGCTGGAGGGCAGCACGACCTCAGCCCTGGGAGACAGACAGAAAGGAGAGGACAGAGGGGGAGAAAAACAGGGGGACATGGACATGGATAGAAAGAGAATGAGTCAAGAAGCAGGATTCCTACGCAGTATGGAAAGTATGGAAAAAAGAAAAGAGTACTGAAAAGTATTTGTGCCACCAGACTATTTTATTTATTCTGTTTTCTAAAAATTAAAATTCTGAATCTAAAAATTTACTCATATAATCTTTTCATGATGTTTGGAGAAGGCGGCCAGTGTAGGCAATGTTGTCAAAGTAACAGACCTGTGTCATATGAGGAAAATATAGGCTATGCAGCAGCCTCGTGCTGTAATTTTTAAAGCTGCCACCTAAAAGTTGAAGATTCAAATGACCCCTCAGTTGATTCTTCCAGTCAAGCATTCTTTTTTTCCCCCTTTGTCAGTTATTGTGCATTACAATTGCTGGATAAAAAAAAAAGTAGAAGCTTACAAAAATGCTCAAGGACAACATTTCAGTGAGGAATTTTAAATAAGAGAAATCATAAATGTATATTTGCTGGCGCATTTATTTATAAAATTCCTTGTGACAACATTTGCTGGTGGTTAACTGATGAGAGAAAACAAAACAAGTGTTTGGTAAACAAGTTTTAGCTCTTGTCTCTTAGCCGCAGCATTGTACACAGAGCAATGCAACAGCATGACAGGCTGTAAACTTTATAGATATACTCAGATTTATATTGTACTGTGTCTTACAACATTATGGAAAGGGTTACTACAGTGAGAGACCTTTTTGTTAAAGAGTAAGGCACATCTTAAACATCTTCTCTGCATAAGAAAATTAAACCATTTAACCTTTTTCAACTTTTTTCCAGTTCTTATTTATAAATGAATATAAAAGATATGGGGAAACAAATAATGTAACATTTATCCAATAAAGAAAATAATACAAGTACAGGTAGCACTGGTAAGTTTACTTCCTCTTGGCCAGAGATGTTTGTGGAACATTGTCCAGATTTATGTGTAGGATGCAATGGCCACAATGAGTAAATGCAAGTTTTCCATGAGCTGGCTTGACAATGTCAGATACAGTGAAAGTAATAAAGGAAAAAAAAAACCTTTCTTTCATTCATCTAGCATTCTTTATAAATAATAAAGAATGCTAGATGTCAAACATGATCTGAAAAATCTACCAAGAAATTTGGAAATTTGATGAAATTTGAAATGGAAAATGTGTAGGACCCCTAAAAAAAAGATGGACTAAGTCAGAAAAAGATAGACACGTCTTTTTTTTTAATACCTTTGTAATCTCAAATATTTCTCAACTCCAAAAAACAAAGAAAACACATTTACAGTAATTAAATGTAATTGTGCTGAAGATGACAACAACAGCATCTTGTTGTTTCTTCTTATCTGATTAGAATGGATTCAATTCAGGAATCCTTCAGAATGTATCTTAACGTCATTAGCAGAGGCCACCAGCAACATCTTATTCTTACACTTCCTGCAGGGATGTAATCAGAGAATTATAATTAGACCAATTGTAATTAGACCAAGGTCACTTTCAATCAACTGTTCCAACGCCGCGCTGCTTCTCAGATCCAATCAGAGGTACTACCCACGTATCTGCCGCTCAATTAAAACAAAATGAGGGGACAACTGCGGTGGCCGTCGTTGGAAAAAGTAGCACGCCTTAATTTGACGCCGGTGTCTCTCTTTCAGTCTCCTGACTTTGAGACTGATGGAGATTCTAATCAGACATTTTGATGGTAATTATTTTCAGATAGCTAATTACTGAGTGAAGTCCTAATTAATGCTGGGGAGATGTAGGAGCTCATTCATATCATCTTTGGGTCCCTTTTCTTTGATAATTGACGGGATTGTGACAAAGCTTTTGACTTGATTTGCACCATTATCCCAGTTTGAACTACCTGCTGCTAAGATACAGTTGGCTGTGAGCAAATCTGATTGTCTTAACAATGCCTGTTTACGTGCACATGATGGTCTGCACGTGGCTGTGTACTGTATACGTCGATCATATCAGCAGACCAGCGTGTGAGGACGGTCTT
This sequence comes from Lutjanus campechanus, assembly GCA_027495735.1. NCBI lineage: Eukaryota > Metazoa > Chordata > Actinopteri > Lutjaniformes > Lutjanidae > Lutjanus > Lutjanus campechanus. The sequence goes on from JAJHUR010073655.1 coordinate 2,820, forward strand.
CCAGGACATTAATCCAGTAATCTAATGTTAAAAGGGAAAGAAAGAAATGACTGATGAACAAAGTGAAGAGAGATGCAATGTTATTGATTTCTATCCTCAGTCGAGGCTTTTCAGGCATCAGAAAGGCCGTTTACAGTTCTGTTAAGTGCTTTGTAAATTGTCTTCTTGATACTAAATGAGCAGTTTCCATTTGCAAGGGGCCATGAAGTCATAAAAACAAGTTATTTTTAAATTCTTATGCTTGGCCCGGAAATGGCCCTATTGGAGACAAAAGTCAGCTGCTTAGTTTCTTTTCTGTCTTTGAGGAGTAAGACATCAAAACCATGAGGGTCATTTCAGGCTTCCCAAATAGTTTTGTGGGTTTGAAAGTCGACAGCCGCCACATAGCTGTAACATCTCAATACAGCACACACTAGCATGACTGCATTTACAGCTAAATTTCTTTTTCTAAATTTTACAGCTAAAAAGCATATACCTATAGGCTGTTCCACAATGGCACAATGTTGAATGAAGATGACGTTTACGCAAACAAACTTATGAGAAGTTTATTTGAAAAGTACAATTATTTTCCATGGCTATTGTGATCAATCTTAAATGGTAAATTCCTTACCATTATGATGCAATGTCGCTTTAAGGTAACACACCCTAAAGTGTATCCTCAAAAAGTTATTTTTTGAAAACTTCTTTAAATCATGTTTACATGGTCTATTTTATGAAAACACTACAATTTTTTTTCCCAGCCAACTGGCATCATAATGCATAATGCTTATCATAGGGTTAAAATCAGAATAGAATAGGGTAAAATATTTAATAAACTAAAACAAAACAATATATACAGTTATTTACATATAGACATATAAACATATACACTGAGGAAATAGTTCTGTAATGCATGTTTTGAATTTTTATGAAATATTGTCCATCAACAATTATTACATGACATCAGCAGCAGCATCGATGTAAACGCAGAGTCCGCCTCCCCTCATTCTGCTGCAGTCTTGCGTGTTGCACCCTGTCAGTCCAGAGCACAATCCACCCGTCAAGTACAACCACCTTAATCCAGGGTCTTGTTGAGGATCAGGTCTCTCTGTGTGGGCACAACAATCTTTGGTTCCCCATTGCTTGTTACGCTTCATGTTCATGACCAGTCCAAGTTTGTTTAGCACGGCTCTTGTCCCCGCTCTCCTCCACTCCTCCTGGGATAGTCCACGACTTTGCGTCCGGCTGATCTGACTGGTGGTTCAAATATGGTTTTTGCACATTTTTTGAGTGTAGTTCATAGGTGATCTGTGTTTCAGCAATAAGGCCGAAAAAACAGATTAAAAGAAAAATGCAGCAAAACTTGAAGGAGCTACCAGCCACAGCATCTGACAAAGTGGGGAGAAAATGGGGAACTATACGTGGTAGTAATTGTATGTTTTGGAGTGATTTCTGCAGAAACAGTAGTTGGGACAAAGCGCTCTAATTTCTGTGATCTTTAACAAAATATGAGCAAATTAAAGCAGAACGAGAAAGAATCAAGCCAGCATGAAATTGCGTGTAAGACCTGCAGAAACAATATTGAGCATATTAGCGGCATTTCTTCTGCTACATTATGACATTTGGAGCCTTTAAAATGTTTGCTGTACCGAACAATGGTCCATTTAATTGAAATGCAAACGTGTCCATATAAATTGTGTTGAGTGCATCGGTGCGCGATTGTGTATTTGTGTATGGCACATTGCGGAATAATTGTTCACGTACACTGTACATGTTCACATTTCCCTCAGTGGATTAAAGCTCAGGGAGAGACAGTCTGGAGGTTAGAGCAGCAGACTGGTGGTAGAAGGGCTGACGAGTTAGAAAAATTGGGGGAGTTTGGGAGAAGTGATAAAAAAAAAACCCTCCTCTGAGAAAGATATCTCACTCCTGATTTCAGCAGATTATCAGTGTCCGTCAGTTGTACTGGTTGTGCTGTGCAGCCTCCAGATAAGAATGTGCTTATTAACCGAAGCAAGTCGTTTGTTGAGAAATTAGTCTCTGCGGATGAATCATGGTTTTTGTACAGAAAGTGATTATTGCGAATGAAAATATGCTGTGAACTGAAATTTGCAGGTGGTTGGGAAAGTCTGAACATGTTCAATTAGCCTTATCACGCTGTTTGGGCTTTTAGCTTGACATGTTTGAGTCATTAATGTGTGAATGTGTGATAGATTCTCTCACAAAGGAAAGCCCCCCAAAAAACAAGAGTTTAGGTGCTATCCAGTCAACCAGGAGAGGAAAAAGTAGACCAATATTAGAGAACCAGGTCACACATGCAGAATCAGCCAGGCATGCAGCCTCACAGAGTGACAGGCGAAGATGGGCATTAAATTTGAAAAACTGGAACACAGACACACAGACTAGCTGGCGATTTCTATGTATAAACATCCCACGAAATTCTGAGAAATGTGCTGACACATTTTTAGCACTTTATAAAGCCAAGAGAGGGTCCTGATACCAGTTGGAATTCAGTTTTCATTTGTAACCATATTTTAATACCATAATTCCCAGCCTTTTTGGCTGGTGAACCCTTAAAAGGATACTTAAGGGGTTTTTTTTGTGGGTTTTTTTAAGTGGGGTTGTGTAGGTAATTTATTTATGGTCAATGTATTATCTGCAGTAGATATCGGTCAGAAAGGAAACAATGTCCACTTGTGACTAGTGCTGCAACTACCAATAAGCTGCCAGGTATTTATTCAATATATCAGTCCATAAAATGTCAGAAAAAGGTGAAAATCAATTGGCATGTACAGTATGTGTTTTCTGAGGTTGTAGCACATTAAACTATCTCTGCCACAGTAGAAAAAGTAAAAAGAAAAAAGAAACAATAGTTTAAACCCCTAAAATACACAATTTACTTTGACATAAGAGTAAGAAAAGCAGTAAATCCCCACAACTGACAATCTGAAAGTTAGGAATGTTGGGTATTTTTGCTGGTAAAATGACCGAAGCTAAGAAACATTTATCGAAATACAGAATTCATCAACAAATCATTTCAGCTCTACTTGTGATGCCTCAAACATTATGGCCATTTTGTGAATGTACTGCAAGTCGTGAGCTGTTCAAGGAAAGCGTGTTTTTTTTCTCCCCCTTCTCAGGTTGTTTTATTTTTAGAAGGATGAAGAGGTGTAAGTGTCCTCAGTTTCACAAGACGAAAGCACAAAAACGAGAGCTAAGTTTTATTGTGTTGCAGTAGATATATATTTTTTTTCTTTTTTTTTTCTATCCTTCAGATTTATCTGGGAGACCTTGACCCCACTGCCAGTGTGGGAGCCACTGTTTTAAGATTTGTAAACTGGTAAAAGTACACTAAAAAGTGGTGCCGTCGCATCCCGCTGGCTGCCTGTAAAAAGCTAAATTAAGATGAACAAAGAAGGGTGACAGATGGATGAACTAGAAAGCGAGCAGTAGTCACAAAATGTGCAGCAGACAGGCAGAGGTGTTTCAAGTATTTAAAGCAGGGAGAGCCTGGCTGGTATCATTGTGTGGCATCTCAGTGGGAGATAGCAGGCACACGGCAGTTAGAGGGGAAGAAGAGATCAAGAGGCAGTGCCAAGAGCAACCCCCTTTGATAAAAACGCTCCGTCTCACGCTGCTAGATCTCACATTCATACTCTCTCACTCATGCATGGGAACGTATTCACACCGCTCGATTTAACAGCAGCACACATATTCTGTCTTTATTGTGCAGCCAAAGGATTTACACATTTGTAAATATGTAATAACACGCAGGTCTGCTGCTTTACTCATTCACATCCTGATGCATGCTCTGTGTTTTCTATCTGTGGAAAAACAAGTGCATACATACTGTGTGAGGCTGAAGGACAGGAGGGTGCAGCGACCCTGAGCTCCTGTCTGCAGTGAGAAACATGTTCTGCACAGTATGAACGTGTGCTGTCACACACACAAAGAGAAGGGCATGCACACTTGACCATGGACATATTTTCTGTTTTTCTGCTATGTTTTACTCCTAAAATGGCTCTTTTTTTTACCTACAGTACTGATGTTCTGCAACCATAATAACCTGGTAACACACAGTACTTGTGAGCACTTGAGAGTTGCAATAGAAAAGGCTGCTAAAGGCTGATAAATTATTAATGTTTAATTTCTTCCTAACACATGGATGGCAATATGAGTCAACCTTTTCTGGCTAAAGTCTGCACTCGTACCGAGAAAATTTCAAAACATTACGGTCAGACCGGCACTGAGTGCAGTCGTTTCCCCGATAAACCCTCTTCATTTTAGGCACCACATGCTTTTCTATTCTGCCACCAACAGGCCAAAATGTACACTGGTGATGCAAGATTATGTTATAATTAGTGTGCAATTTCTAAAAAAAATAATAATAATAACAAAACAGAGGGGGGATATTTTCCTCAATAAAATTTGAATGAAAAAATTCACATTCTGGTTAGCTTGAACAACATCCAGTAATTTTTTTTGAACCAACCCTCTGTAACACAGTAACCAGGCCTATGCTCGAACATTAAAGAGTAAGGGGTTAGGGTTAGGGTTACCCCTTGTTTAGACTACAGATGTCACGACAGCATCACACTGGCATGACAACCTCATCCACACCACACAGAAGTGTCTGTCTATATAGGATCGGCATTATCCACACACTTCAGAGCGTCCAGCAGCAAATGAGCAGCCAAAGTTTCTGTACAATATGGAGTTTTCCTTCAATATGTGTGAATATCCCTGATCTGTTTTCCATCAACACAATGCATAAGCGCTGTAGTGTGTGTGTGCATATGTGTGTGCGCAGTGGGTGTGGGTGAGCAGAAGAGATAAAGGAAAAAAGGGCGTCAGTGGCTGCAGACAGGTGTTGGCGATCAGAACAGAGGGATTAAAGTTTAGTAGTGAAGTTGTCTAGTGGCAGTACATGTACAGCCTGCCCATGAAAATACCATTGAAAAAGTCCAAGAACTTCCTGTGTCTCACTTACCAGCTGCTGGGTGAAGTGAAGGGAGAGTCTGCTGGATTAAACTGTAGGAGAGTGAGCTGATCTCGGGCTGTGATGCACAGTCTCACTGTCCACCGAGGGATAAAATATGTTTCCAGTGCCTTTTTACTGGGCACCAGTCTCACATTTCCAAACATATTGTCCAAAAAATAGACATGAAGTCTAAATAAATGATTCAGGTTGTGTTTATGCCCGTCAGACACAGCTGGGATGCGATATGCAGACAGCTGCACTAATAAAAATGAAAGCATTTCCGATGCGTGAGACGTTCAAGTGAAAAACGCGTCTGACTCGCTTGCAGTAGAGACAGGGGGTTAGGGTTACCAAACTTTAGCAGAAGACTCTGTTTTGGGGTGCGACCTCTGCTTTTTTTTGGCCCACTCAAAGCAGTCCTGGCAATGTTTTCATGGCTGTTTGTCTCACCCTCTATTTGTGACTTTTACTGTGCATTTTATGGCAAAAAAAGACAAAATGTTTTGCTGTAGTTTGATACCGGCATTCAGGTTCAATAGAAAAACTGTAGATTTATTGTGTCATTCCAAGCTTGAAGCACAGTCATCATCAAGGATCAAGTATTACTCCATCATCTACTGGAGGCACAGGAAATGCATTTAATTGATTCTGACCAGAAGTAGGGATAACACGTATCCCCACCAGGGATAAAAAATAAATGACCACAGGGTGGATATCAAAAGCAGATATCAGCAATTTGCACCCTGGTTACTTTCCACCAGGTCTAATCAATTTGTTTTCAGTCTCCGAACACTTTCACAAAAAATGGCCAAATTGAAAGAATGCTTGAAATGTTTTCAAATTACTGCTCTTTTCTACATAAAAAAAACCTCCCTGTCAGAGACTCTCTTCAGAGCCCAGATCAAATAAAATCAATATTCCACCTCAACAATCCTTGCAGCTACGTTATTGACTGTGGGACTTTCTTTCCCCTGAAGTCGTCTTCTCAGGCAGAGCTGCCTCCCAGCAAGCTCCACCAATTCGTTTCACAGCAAAACTTTTCTACCATACAGTCGAGCCAGTGATACTCGGCTTGGATGGCCCTCTGACCATTTTCTAATTCACAATAAAAATAAACTGACATGCTGTTTTTCCCAGGAAGGAGGGAAAGAGGTGCCAAATTTTAATTGGATCAAATATAAAACATGCTATTCATTCTGTCTCTGGTAGAAGCAGTTTATGTTTATGGTTTATGTTTAAATTTAATGTTAATGTTTAAATTTTTTGATTTGTCAACATGGTATACTTTTTCTCGTTGTGTGACTACTTGCTACTTTTAAAACATGGCATATTTGTAGTGATCTATAATTTGTTCAGACACAACTTGCGTACATTATGGCTCTTGTCCAGGTCCCTTTTTTCTTCAACTTCATAAAAGCAAAAATGCTTCAGTGAACTAGCTTTTAAGTCAGGGTGCCGGTCAGATTGCATCCATCTGCAGGTGCTTATATCTTCTGTCCTCACCAGAACTAAACAAGTAGCCTAGTTTAGAACATAAATGCGACACACATGTCATGTTACACCATCCAGTTGATTCAACTGTAAGGAACATAGAACCCGGTGTTACAAAATTGTTACAGGCAGTCATGATGTTGAGAATTCAGTTTTAAATATCTGATTATTGACTCTTCTGCATTGACTCATAATCTTTCAATAAAGAATCGTAATGCCTTTAAGAATCATGTTCTCCCCCTCCCTTATAATGAGAGCATTTACAACTGAAATGCAGTTGCAGTTACTTAATGCAGTGAAATGTCTAATTTATCTGTCAGGCACCTTAATTTAGTTAATAAGTTAATCTGGGATGGTAATGATTAATCATTAATCAATTACGTTAACAATTTTACTGATTAAAAAAAATATATATATTTTTTTTTTATTATTATTTATTAATCGATAATCAATCGTCCAGAAATGGCAGCAATTGTGCCTCATTTAACACTGATTTGTCTGGCAGAGACATTTGTTGAATGAGGAAACTTAAACCTAACGTGTAAAAAGAAAGAAAAAAATATGAGAGAAGGCGTCTGTTTTGTATGTCATTAATTATTAAACTTAAACGATTGATTAAGGCAGTGTTTCACAAACTGGGGGGCCGAGAGCCAAGAAAACAAACAAGAGTGTGCTGATGCTATCATGCTGACCTTTATTTCACTGAAATTTAACTCGAATCCTTTTTCATCAGTCACTTTCTCAGTCATTGTTTGTTATTGATAATAATCGTGGGGGGTACAAACCCTTTTCATCTTTTGAAGGGGGGCATGCCAGAAAAAGTTGTGAAACCACTGGGTTAGGGAAAATGCACTGAATTTGCAGCCCTAAAGTTAATAAGTTAGTAACTCATTTAATTAGGAAATAAGGCATTTCAAAGAAAGATGAGTTATCAGCCTTTAATATTTTTATTTTAATTAATGTTATCTGATGAATAACATTATTATTAATGTTGGCTTATTTACTGGCCTCCTGTCATTTTGCTAAAGCGACCCCTGAGCAAAGAAAGTTGAGTATCCCTGGTCTAAGCGGAACCATCAATAACTTGTTTTTCCAAGTCTTTGTTGCATATTGTTGCAATTACCACCAGCTGCATTAAGCCTTTTGAAGATAATTTTACCTCTTACTGGAACTAATTATAATATGATTAGTTAGTTCCCTTAACTATTTCATTTTTCCTGTGGGCTTGCATTTTTTTAACCTTGTAATTTATCAGGAAATAATGCAAAAAGTACTGCAAACTGCTTCACCTCTGTTCTGAAAGCAGCTGCAGATTCAGGCATTCCTGTCTGCAATAATAACAAAATAAACACAGAGGATCCTGTTGGGGTCTGATGTTTTATTATCTGATTATGGATTAGCATAAAACAAACCTGAGAATGAACGGCTTGACTCAGTGGCATGAAATGCAAACTTGTGTGTTTGTGTGCTCATACATATGAAGAGAGAGAGCAAAAAGAGAGAGGACAGAGACAACCTAGAAACAGAGACTCTGTTGGCTCCATGCATTGTGGGTAACAAGCTGATTCCAACCAGTTGAGAACCAATGGGGGTTGGGGAGACCCCCAGTCTGTTTCCAGGGAAACAGAGCCCTTTCTCCTCCTCTGTCTCTCTCTGTAAATGTCTCTGTGTGTCTCTCTCTCTCACACGCTCCCATGTTCCTTCTCGGCGGTGTTGAGGAGGAGGGAGATGTGGAGGTGACTCACTGTAACATCATTGCCATGGCAATGAAGAGTGAGCTGAGTGTGGAGGGAGTGAAGGGAGAAAAAGAAGGGGAATTTCCATAGGTTTGAGCAGAGTTTGTCACGATCTCCCAACACTTTGAAAAAGAAACAAGGAAATTTCAGTGTCTAACACTTACTGCATGCTGGGCTGCCTGTATTCTACTTCTCTGCATTTCTTTATGAAAACACTCCTCACTCTGTTTCTCCCATGCTTCCCTCCCCTGCTTGATCCTCTCTTTCACATCAGCATTTTTTCCTCTCTTCTTCTCTCCCCCTCACTATCTCTTTCCCTCTTCTCTATCCTCCTGCATTCCTCTTCATGTCTCTTATCTTCCTTCCTCTTTCGCTGGCCTGTTGCGCACAGCCCTCTCTGGGCTCAGAGGATTGTGTTTTCCACTGCCATGTTACGCTGAGTCATGTCACATGCGTGTTTGGACATGCCGAGGTGGAGTGTTAATGCGATGTTGACATATGCACGCCTTGCTGCTGTGCAGCGGCCCGGGCAGGGGCAAAGACGAGGGCCTGGCATAGAGTGGAGGGAGAGGGGTTAACTGAGGGCAGGGGAAGACAAGAAGGTGTAAGGATAAGAACAAGCTGTAACAGAGCGGTGGGGTTCAGAAGAGTAGTTTGTAGTTTGACTGCAGTTATTATTGATTATGAAAATCAGGGGCTTAGTCAGGAGCATATGTTGTGTGTCTGCAACAGTTTAAGGACAGGTGTTAAATTGCTGTCTGAGCTTTAATATGAGCAGCTTCAGTCTTTAAGAGTTTAAGAATATTTTTGTTTAATATTAACTGGAGTTTAACTTTATAATTAATCACAAGACAAAGAGAGAATGGAGTGAAAGATTTAAAAAGAGAGCACATTTTTTGAGTATTGGACGCCGTGTAGTTTAAAGGAGTAGTTTGGATTATTTGAAGTGGGGCTGTATAAAGAACTTACCAATGGTCAGTGTATTAGCTACAGCAGATGGTGGTCAACATGACGCCAGTTTGGGGAAGCAGAGAGGAGTACCAGCACAGAAGCTAAGCAGTTACCTTCTGTGGACAGGATCAACGACAAAAGGTATTTTAGCTACTTAAAAAAGGTCCACCTAAAAAAATCAATATCAGTGATAGTGTACGATATATTTAGAATATTGCCACTGCTTTACTTAGCCATCAGGCTGACAGGAAGTTGCCATTATCTAAGCCAAGTAGCAGTCTCTCCAAACCAACCAAAGTTGTTGGTCTACCACTGCCTCGATCGGTTAGTTAGTTTGTGTTATTGTGTGACCTTCATGTTTTATATACTAAAAAAAATCAAGGCAGTGTTAGACCAGCAACTCCCATGCAAGGTAAAATCACTGATATTGTCTATGGAGTTCGGGTTGGTTTGGAGAGAAGGATATTTGGCTGATATTTAGGAAGAATTCATTGAAATTTCATCAAAATGATGATATGGCCTTCTACAATTTTCAAATCACAGGAAGCACAAATACCTTTTTGAATTAAATAGTATTGTGTGGTACTCCTCTCTGCTTCTCCTATCTGGAGGCATGCAGACCGGCATACTGTAGGTGATACACTGACTATCAGTAAGTACCTCATACAGCCTCACATCAAATAATCCAAGCCGTCCCTTTAACATCCAGTCTTCCCTGACCCATCTGGGAGGAAATCTATAGAAATGCTGCAAAAGTTTACACAGCGGCGACCTTCCAGGTTGTGTGTGTGTGCGTGCATGTGTGTGTGTGTGTAAGGGATTACAGTGAATGATCCAGAGATTGAGCTGTAGAAGTTGCTGCAGGTCTACGGAGGGAGAGCAGGAGGGCAGCGAGAATGCTGACATGATCAGACCAGCACGTTATCTCTTTGACCCCAACTAACCCCAGTGGTTTTTTGCTGTTGTAGACACCCATATCCTTATCTCTTGCTGCCTCTTGTGTCCGGACTTCCAGCACTAGAAGGACAGCAAGATGAGACACAGAAAGTGACTCCTCACTGCTGCTTCCTATAGGTTTGACTGATTAGTCTTTGTATCATTCTTATCCACTCTTCAATCTCTCTGTTGCATTATGATATAATTTAAAAGAACTGGATCGATTGTGTTGAAAAATCTCTGGATTTCAGGTGAATCGATATTCTGTCTTTGCATGACAGTCTTCTCTTCATCTCAAGCTGTAGCTGTAAAATCTTCAACCTCTGTGTCTCTCTACCCCTTTCCTCTCTGTGCTCAGTCCATCTCCTTTATCTCCCCCGGTGTCGTTGAACTGAGTGAGATAGTGGTGGGAGAAGTGTGGCTCCCCAGCACCAAAGTGACTATCATTTTCAGCTGTGTATGTGTATCTGACAGTGCATCAGCCCGCGGCTCCACCTCACATATTATACAGCTCCTCGCAGCCTCCAAGATGTTTACAGGGGTCGATAATGACATCAGTGATAAAGGAAACACGGCCGGTGCCGTCTCCCTCCACTGTCACCCCCTCCTGTGCAGCTGATATCACCCTACCTGTAATCACCCAGTGAGACCTGGTAGATTAGTGTTGTGCCGCCATTTTACCTGGTAATCACCTGTAATGTTACACTAGAGAGTGGCCTGGTGCTGGTGGGAATCCCGTTGTACTGGATGTAGTGCTGCTGAAGGTGATAAAGATTGAAGGATAAAGAGGGTGAACATCGAGAGCAGAGAATGTTGTGCAGGTTGAAACAGGTGACCTCTTCCTCCTCCATTTCTGTCCAAGTCAGGGTCTCTTCCTTTGTTCTTTGTTCAACATCATGTTTAGTGATACAGTGTCGATTCTGTACTGTGATATTGTGATACATACAAAGATAAGTGGCAGTGGTTCACTTGGTGTTAAACTCCGGACCACAAGATAGCAATGTTGTTATCTATCTTCACTGTTCTACAACCGATAAAAACTTTTAAAAGATTTAACTAGATTTTAAAAAACAGTAATGTGTCACCTTGCTTATATTGTATCGCAATATATCACAATTGAATCAGAAACCCCGTATCGTGATACATATTGAACGGCCAGATTGTTGCCAATACGCAGGCCGTTGTTCCATCTTCAGGGCTTTGGTTTGGTTGCTATGATATGATATGGAATATTCAGTCAAGTAATGGTTCATTTATGTGTTGCAAGTACCTACTTTTGCAGATAGTTCATTTTATCGTGTTGACATTGTGTCCGTGGATGTCATCCAGTACAGAAATGGATACTCAGAGACCAGCAGTACTCATTTCTCCTCCATTGTTGTAATTGTTCAGCACAGTGCATGTGATCCCTTTGAAAACAACTAAAAAAAAAAAATTAAAAATACGCTGATCTCAGGAAAAATTGCTTTGGTGAGCACAGCCCCTTACCTCTTTTTGGTGATATCACCAAAAGTCTCAGAACTCAGCAAAAAAAAGGGGGGTAATGCCGATACTTTGCGATATATTTATGTATTTTATGGCAAAATTTTTGAACTGTTGTTGTGGACTCATGAATAAATGAACATTGTTTTGTGGTGAGGAAAAATATACCACCTAAAGCCAGAAGAAGAACTGTTTGGACTGTGTTTATTTCATTAGACATACAGTATGTTTATGTTTATAGCCTGTCTGTGTTGCCTATAAGTAGCTTTAACTTTGGGCTTAACTGCTATACAGTCAATAAATATTTTATTCATTCATTGTTGGTTTTAGGTTTTATATGGGATTTGCTGGCAGGAAAATGTTTACCAAATGCATTTTTAATTTGGTAACTTGTGTTTAACCAATAAAAACTATAAAAACAAGACATGGGATGTTGGAAATATGAACATTAGCCAAAGCAACTTGGGTTTGTCCCATGTTAACATACAAATAACAGACACATGGATATACTCCCATAATGTTATTTTTTTCCTGGCAGATTGAACTCAGCCAGATATTGATGCTAAACAGCAGAGATCTGGGATGAAGTGCACAAAGAGAGCACTTTCTCCCACTCGCTGCTGTGTTTTACTGGTGTAACATATGGCATGTTTTGGTTAAGAAAGGGAGCTTTGAATGCCAGAGGGCGATTTTAAGCCTATCTGCCTTGAAATTGAAAAGTGAGTTTTGGAGGATTGGACAGTGGAGCGTGTTGATCTGTCTCTGGTCGCCACGGGAGACTGTGAATAATACATGGTTAAAAGCAGAGCACACCCATTCTCATCTCTATGCTGCTAAACACACTTCGTCTTCTTTTCTCTCTCTGTCTCTTTTACTTGTGTGCTCCCTGGCTGTGTTTTCTTAGTTATAGATACAGATATACTCTGTAGTCTTTGCTTCTCACAGTGACTGACAGAGTTACAGTTTGAGCATATACACTAATACAGAAATCAATCTTCTTATTGTGTTTCCGCTCTCACACTTTAATGTGCATATGTGAATGTGTGTTTTGCTTGTGACTGTGTGCACGCATGTGTGTGTATATGTGTGTGTGTGTCATGCAGACTGGTAGCATCTCTTCTTTCCATCCCCCCCTCCCTTGTTCAGGAAGTGGACTAATGGCATTTGAGAGAATGGAGAGAGTGGGAAAGAGGGAGAGGGAGGAGGGACGGAGTTCCTTCCTGTGTGGTTTGTCATTTGTAGATCCTGTTGTACTGCGGGTGGCCTTGAGACTCAGCTCCACACCCTGCCATTGCCCCCCCACCCCACCACGACCCCCACCCAAAAGTATCTACAGAAAGAAGTCTTCTTTCATGGTTTCATATTCCTTCTGTCATTTGTCACTGTAATTCAGCATTTCCCAAACAGGACCTAAAATGGGTCACTGACTAGTTTTTATTGGGTTCCCAACTGGCAGAGAGAAATGCATACCGCATTTCCTCAAATAGTGACAGACAGTGCAGAATGAGAGACAGAGAGCAAATCTCAGCGATATCAACATTTTTATGACATTCTACACAGGGGACAAGAACATCAAGAGTCAATAGCAAAATACAGATGGGGTCTGGAACAGCCGCCTCTCTAGTGATTAAGTATAAGTATAAACCAGCGCAAAAATGACAATTACCATTCCATTATCTATTGTGATGGTTAATGGTCATCAACCACTGGGCCCTCTACTATCACAACATTTTGGTTTAAAAGCCTTCTGTATTTGAAGTAATGTGCCTCCTCAGAGTTGCTCTACAGTTGTTACCTAAGTTCATTATCATATGCCAGTTTGGTAGACATTGCCCAGTCCTGTCAGGCGGTATGAGAAATATGGGCTGTTGCTACAATATCAGCGCGCTTTTTAGATGATGGATGAAATGTTTCAAAGTCGTTCTTTATGTCACAAATGCCAAACATCATGTTTCTGTGTTTAATATCATATCTCTGGCGAAATTTGAAGGCATTACCTGGGGCTTAGAAATTTTAACAAGCAAAATTTTGCTATTATTTTGCTATATTTTTGATAGAGCAATCTGTTAATCATTTCAAAATAAAAAAGGCCATCAATGAAAATAATCATTAGTTGCAGCTCTAGTAAATATTTGAACAGAGAAGTAGACTGAAGGATAAGGCTGGTATTAGCCCACTGTATATTTTTCTTAGCAAATCCCATTAAGGCTCCTGGTACGTTCCCCTTCAGAGGCTGAAAAAGTTCACACCCCTCTACCTCACATTTCTTACCAATCATTAACATTAATTGGGCTAGCATCTGACAAAAAATGATTCAAGTTGAATAATGGTGAAATAATGGTCAGCATGATAGCATCAGCGAACTTGTTTGTTTGTTTTCCCTACATAAATCATGTTCATTCAACTTTGTTTTAGTCTATATTTCTCCCATGGTCTTCCATGCCCCCCAGTTTGGGAACCACTGCATTAGTCTGTCCCCCAGTACTTTTAGGCTTTGCTTTTTTAAGTCCATGTTTCTCAACCTCAAACCTCAAAGATATACATCTTTGAAAATTGTTCACATTTGTGTAGTTTTAAATTTTAAAGGCTTTGTAATTTCCAAAAACAGCTGGGTACTGTAGTTTTACACAAACACTATTCAGACATGAGTACATAGTGCATTTGTTGGGGGCTTTTAAAATATATAATACCTACATATAATATCAGTATCTATCTAGCTATATAAATACACATTTGGTTGACTAGTGGGTACTTGTGTAACATTGTGGCTCATTTGTTTGTATCTAATAGTTTTTGGATGGCAATTAAGGAAAGAGGCTTTGCTGGCAACACTGACTTATTGTTGACAATAAGAAAAATATTAAATATCACCATCCCTCTCCTTTAAGTATACTTCAGACGTGTGATAGAAGCACATTGTTATGCTGGTATACGAAGACAAAAAAAAATGAGACCGAGCTGATTTGTCTGAGAAGCAAAGTGTGGCTGTGAGAGACAGACAGAGAGGTGGAGACAGCAGACAGCGAGCGACGCAGTTTGAGACAGTGAGAGAGACAGATAAACAGACAGAGAGAAGATAGACACAGACAGCCTTTTGAGATTCCACTCACGGATCTCTGAGTGTCTCTCAGTCTCTGAAGTATTGAATGAAAATGACTCCCCACCTTCACATACACACACACACACACACACACAAAGTATGCATGCATTACGCACACACACATTAGCGAGGAACACAATGGGTAAACATATAGGGATGAAAGAGTTTGCGAGTTATCTCATTAAGTATTACTGAGCCCTTTAGTCTGATGGGATTAGTGTACTGTGAATGTAGTATGGACAAAGTCTGATTAGGTTGTAAAGTAGAGAACCGTAGTGTAATTGCACTACATTTCAGTGTCTCCAGTTTTGTGTATTTTCTGCAGGAAAACACGGCATGTTTTGATCACTTTTACATAAAATCTTTTCAATTTACATGTTTTGTTTTTTACCATAATGAGTCAACTCCCATTTCAGCTCTCATTCCACAGTCCTGAAAGAAAAAGGATGCTTGATAAGATAAGATAAGGCAATGTGGTCGCACATTCTATCAGTAAAGTGCCCCATTTCAAGTGGAAAAATTGTACATATGACCTAATACATGCAAAACTATATACTTTGTAAGGGCAGCTGCAATACATACAAGATAGATAGATTGCAAAGAAAGAAAGAAAATCATGACAGAGTCAGGATGTTGACATATGATACATGTATGTTTTCTTGGTGGTTCTTTACTGCCAGAGGAAAAAGTTACAAACAGATTTTCACACACACAAGACCAAGAATATACGCATAGAATAAAGCGACTCCTGTCTTTGTCAGTTTTTAAATCCTGAACCTCAGAATCTTGTTTTCACGTCTTCTTTTTTCAGGCACTGATAAAATTTTTCCCTCTTTTGGACATTTTGTCTTGTTCAGTGCACCTCAGTGATGTTGTAGTGCACCGTACTGTATGCCTTGTTGTTTACGTCTGGTATACGGTAGCGTCCTCCTGGAGGGAGGTGGTTTGAATAATTTATGCAACAAATGAGTTTGCCAGGAGATGCAGGTGTTCATCTGAGGACATGCGGGGGCCGTTCCACTGCTTCAGGTTTCATCACAAGCACCTTTTGGTTACAATGCCAGTAATGTAGGGATATTAGTATACAACAAGCCACAAAGAGCAAATCATTGAGCAATTTTCACGACTCGTGAAATCAAAAGGCTTAATGTAATGGGACTGCTGAAAGGACGGACAGATGGATTGATTGTGTTGTTTTTTAGATTCTGAAATCAAGTCTTTCTGGGATGTCTTAAAAAAAGGACATAAATGTAGTTAAGCTGGCATACAGAAAGTGGTCAGATCATTTGGAGGGGCTTAGATGCCTTGTACAGGAGGGTTTTTTCCTTAAACCAGTTTAAAATGGCTTATATTATTAGACTTGATGACTTAATGAGGTTTTTTTGCTTTTAACAACACTCAGTTAGTGTTTGGGAACTGAGGACACTAATCAATAAAGTTTTGACAATTAAATTCTTTCTCATTCTTGCTTGATATATGACTTCAGATGATCAGCAGTTTGGGGACTCCATTGTTGTATTTGTGCTTCATTGTACACAACACATTTTCAATGGGAGACAGGTTTGGATGTAGGCAGGTCAATCTGGTACCTCAGCACCTGCAGAATGTGTCTTGGCATTGTCCTGCTGAAAGAAGCAGGGACGTCTCTGGAAAAGACGCCATCTGGATGGCAGCATATGTCACTCCAGTACAGTATGTGCTTTACAGCATGTTTGGTGCCTTCACAGATGTGACAGTTAGCCACGGTGCCTAACTAACACCCATACCAACAAAGATGTTGATTTTTGAACGTCCATGGTTTCCAACAACAGTCTCAAATGTCTTTTATTGCCCTTGTCCCAACGTTTTTGAAACAAGTTGCAGGCCTCAAATTCATAATGACTGTATATTTACAAAAAAAAAAATCAATTAAGTTCATTAGTTTGAATGTTATTTTTGCAAATCATTATGTGTTTCTTAGTGATGTTTTACACAGTGTCCCAACTTTTTTGTAACTGGGGTTTGTACTATTAGTAATGCAGTCCCAACCACAAGAGGTTAGCTTTCATTTACCAGCTGAGATTTGTGAATCATTTGTGAGATAATCTGGGTTTTATAATGGGTCTTACAATTGGCTTACAAATTGAATCCGTAATCAACTCCATTAGTTGAAGAGCAATGAATATTATCAGCGGTATACTTGACTGTGTTTAAGCACAGTCAAAAATGTACAAAGACTCGCTACACAAGACATTGTTGACACTTGCATTCACACAATAAAATACACTAAGATGCAATGTGTTAATGTACAAAGCCATCAGCTCAATATCTCATTGTTCCTCTCAGTCGGCCTTGTCAGAAAAGTGTAAGCACTAATGTGTGAGAAGTGTAAATGACAGGCTCATTAACAGTGTGTAACAATCTGTGTGCTTTTTGATGTTTACAAAGGTTAAGTGCTAGAATATGTCGAGCTTGGCTGTGAATCAGTATTTAAACAGGACGGGCTCACAGGAATTCATTGAGTCTGATTCAGAGTAATTTACTGTAAGAATGACAACCAAAACATTAACTTCCTGGTCGCTACACTGTCGTTGCTAATTTGAGCCAATTGCAGCATATTGATGTGGTCAGATTACATCAGGTGGCGCACACACTGACTGTCAAACACAATTATCGATAGCCATGACTAACAGCATGGATTTTAAATGGAGGTAGATTAACAGTGTTACCATCCCAACATGTTTATCGGCGGTTGTCTGAGTAATACTAAATCGTTAGCATGGATTAAACATTAAATGTTGCTCAAATAATTATCTATAACTATCGACAGGTCAGCAGGTAATTAGTGAAACTGAGAGAGTCTGAAGCATTTTTTAAAGATTTGAAATAAACACCAACTCTTCCCAGTCTGTGCAGATACCAGCTTTTATGAGTCTGCAAATCCCTGAGCTTTTATCAAGTGTTTGCCAGGACACTTTAAATGAGGGCTGAAACTGTTATCATACCCATCAGTCCAATTGAACTGACTTAATAGTTTCTTTTCTTAGTGCTTGAGTACTGTAACAGCTTTAGGCCCTGAGTGTTAGTGTGTAGTTCTGCTTGTACAGTAATTTTTACTATATCCCAGGAGAAACTGTATCTTTTAAGGCTTACTAATATTGTATTTGGATGTGAACATCAGATAAAAATATATGAGATGATAGTCGTTTCTTACATCAACGTATATCATGAACAAACATTTTTCAGGATCCATCAAATTTGTTCTTTATGGATCTTATTTGTGGTCTCAATGTGTACTTACAGTACTGCACTTGGCAGTTGAAGAATAAACTTATCTGTACTATCTGGTGAACTTAATGAAACAATGCTGACATAAAGGTATGGTTTGTCAGTTTGGCACACTTTGTTTCATAAAGTTAGATGAGAACATTGCTAACCAGGCTCTGGCCATAAGTTAACTAAACTTACCAGCACCTTTAAGTTTTGAGACTTACAGCATCTGGTCCAGTAACAGCGTAATGTGTAGTTATTCTTTTATATATTTTTTTTTATTTGTTTGTTTGTTTTTACATGGATTAAACAAATGAGATACAATGTGTTAAATGGGAAATATGTAATATATTTACAGTAGTAAATCATAAACTGACAATGATAAGTCATCAGAGATTGAGGAAACATGCTAATGCTGGCTTTTTCCATAACAATACTACAGTGGTGCAGAATATGTGTTTTCATTTTGGTCTTTGTGATTCAACACAATGCTTGGGGCTGGGTATCCTTTAAAAAGTTACAATACTAGTACCAATCCCATTACCCTTAAAATGATACCAATCCCAATCGAATACCTTGTAAGATAACTTTTGTTTCCTACTGCCATACTTGGTGGCATCTCAACATGCTAAACTGCCTGCTCTGTCCAATACACTGTGCTCAGCTGGCTGCTAGCTGTAGCTGCAGTTGTTCGCCAGTCACGTGTTGCATGAAACTGAATACTTGCTGTGATTGGCTGCAAACAAAAACATACAGCAAATAGTGTTTTTTTCTTGATCTGGGTACAAAAAGAATTGAATGCAGGTATGGTTTGACTGGAGGCATGTTGATACTACTGGCTTATTTTGGTCAATATTTGGTCAAGGTATAGGAATACCCATCCCTTACAATGCCTGCTTCACATTTATTTACTTTACATGGAGCTAAAATGAACACTGAATTACTGTATGTGAAATGTTTGCTCAATGAGTACATTTATGAGTTGTAAGAAATAATTAACAATCCTTCTCAAAGGAGTAGATGTTTATAACCGTTAAATAGAGCAATATGTTAATGGACTCAAACTCTAGAGGGTGTCTGTTTTTTGGAGCAGAGCTAAGCTAACTGACTGTTTGCAGTAACTTTACATTAACCATACGGACATGAGAGTGATTCTTCTCTTCGTCTTCTCATCTCGCTCCTGGCAAGAAAGCAAATAAGCCTATTTCACAAAATGTCTAACTACTCCTTTAAATCAGGTCTCAGACTAGTAGACTATAGATGCTGCTGTATATATTTCACACAAGCGTCACTATGCAAACCATGTGACTCCGCCAGCTTAGTGGCGCCTTAAGAACAAACTGGAAAAAAGATTCACTGGCTCTGCACTAAAGAGGCTTTGTGAATCCTCCTCAGTGTGATTCATTCTAATTTTCTAATGTCATTTGAGTCAATCTGATCTGTCATAATCAAGAGAGACTGTCAGTAAAGCAGAGGAGTTGCGTGTTGTTCCTGTTGTTGTTTCCCATACATGGAGGGTGGTGCCGGTTTTGGGGCAGAGATACATCCTGGTTGTTGTTTCGTGTTGTTGTTTTTTTTCTTGTTGCTGTATTTGGAAAATGCTGCTTTGTCAGCAGGTCAGGTAGATTTTTTTTCCTCCCCGAGTTCTCCTTTTCCTGCACAAACAAACATTAAGTGCACTCACACACTCAGTGCTGCGCACACATGCACACACACTCATAATCTCTGCTTTGTCCTCTTTTCTCCTCTTTCCCTCCCTCCCTCCCTCTCTGTCTGTGCGTGAAGGCAAACTCAGCAGACCTCCAGGCTGCCAGGGAGTAAAGGCATTCTGGGTAATCCAGGGTGCGAGAAGGCAGAGGGAAAGAAAGGGGAGAGAAAAACTCTCCCAAAATCACAACACACACTTGATGCTGCACATGATGTAGACGAACACACACACAAACAAACCAAATCCAGTCTCTCACCACTGAACCGTGGAGATACAATATCCATCTGTGTCCATCTGTACGTTCATCTGCTGAGACAATCACAGACCACGTTTGCAGCAGAATGTGGAACCAAAAAGCTGCATCCTGCTCCCTGTTGCCGAACATTAACGATCGGAAGATATGAAGACGGAGAATGAGGGGAGGGTGAGGGAATATAGCGAGGGTGGCGGGGAGGAGTAGAGGAGGATACAGGAGTGTCGTCAGTCCGCTTTTATCTCGGCTCTGATTAAACCTTGTTCCTGTCTGACCTAAAAAGTCAGCTGGCGGAAACTTCAGAGGCTGTGGGTGAATTTCACTGGAGCTCTTTACACCCAGCCGATGCCTTCAGAGAGGCAGAGACAGCGAGAGGGGAGATCAGAGGAACAGAACAGAGAGTGGGCAGAGACACATGCAGACACAGGCACGCTGGCTTTATGTGCTCACTCTTCACACATTATCATATATATGGATGTACGTTCTCCCTCACTGCGTGTTGTCTGGTCTGTAATGAGGGTGAGGAAGAGGCCGGAGCTGGGTGGGTTAGTTAGTAGTACAATGCCACAGGAAGCAGACGGAGGCTGTGCTGAAATGTGCCACCGACGCCCGTCTGGGACAAGCACAACAAAAAACACGAGGTATAAAAATAAACCTGGGACAGCATGGCTGGGCATCTGCAGAAACAGGAAATCTCCCACTGAGGGAGAGACAGCAAGAGAGAGACGTGGGGGGAAGACCCTCAGATTGCTGTTTGTTGTTTGTTTGTTTTTATGACCTTTGTATGGTTTCATTGGCGGCTTGTTCAAGAGAGGTGCAGTGACTGGGCAACAGTAGTGGAGAATGTATTCAGATAACTTACTTAAACATAACACAAGGAATTTTTATCTGGTTATGAAACAGTCTCAGTTTAATACTGATGCCTCTATATGACCTATATAAGGAAATGAGACCATCCACGAGAAGATTGGCGATTTCTATGTCGTTATTTTTGAGGTTGCCACCCACCGGGGTCAGAGTCTCCCTGAAATCAGATGAAACAAGCCTGCCCCGGTAAAATTACAGTTAAAATTAAATTACAGTTAAAATGACATGTTAGCCAGTTAAAAAGAAGCAGGAAGAAATTTTCCTTTAGATAGGCCTACTTTTATTTTTGAAGTTATACAGTGGAAATCACTTGAAGTGATCATGCTGATTAACCGCTTATGGATCAAAAAGTTTGGGACAGGAGCAATCCTGTTAGCGGTGTCACAATTCTCCAAATGCATGATTTGATCTTTCATTTTTTTAAGATTAGATTTTTCATTTTTTCCAGCACTGACAACTATGCAACTGTTCGACTATCAAATCTTGGTTTGTTAAGATCAACAGATCATTTGTTTTATGCCCTGTCAACTGTCATTTACTTTTTCAAGTTCTTTCAAATTCCTGCAACCAGCATGTTGCCATCATCACAGAAAAGTGCTTCAGGGTGAAAGATGCATTTAAGCTCTTTAGTCAGCCGTTACATACCTAGATAAGTATATAATGATAGTTACTGGAAGCCCATGTGTTGGGTTCGCTGTCAGAGAAGAGACATAAAAAGTCCCTGTTCAATGCTGTATTGTGTTTTGTTGTTGTTGTTGTTTTTCTTCAGACACACGCCGGACACTTGCAAGTAGACACAGGTTGAGAAAAAAAAATACTGAGAGAATTGCTGCTCCTGCCTTTGATATAGTAAAAGTATAAAGTAATTTTCTCTTAATGAAAAACATGGTCTCCTCAAAGCTTATGACAAACGACCTAACTTTGTGCAGCAGCAAAGCCACAGTAAAGCCATATTTCATATACAGTATTACACAGTACTGCATTTGAATCCTACACAGTAAAGTAATTTGTACAGTAATTTAAGAAGCGTTTGAAACAGCTGTACTGAATTATGAAACTGTCAATAAAATTCAGTAAACACCAAAGCTGTCCATTTTATTACTTTATAATTGTGTTATAAATATGCAAATGACACTCTTATATATTATATTACTGGATCATTTTTACTTATCCATTAACATGTAAGGGGCATTTTGCTGTTGGTAGAGTTGCAGCTGTTTTTAACTATTTCATATTCATATTTCATACTCTTATGAACTCATCATATTTGTTGTACTAAAGTCAAGTAAATGTAGTGGAGTAAAATGTGCAATTGATTGTCACTGTTGTGACGGATGGTGAGTAGGTTGTTATTGTACTCAGGATTGTTGTCATGTTGATATCGATTAATATGTTGATGGTGATTTCACATGTGACCACAAACATATAAAAGCACAGTCTCATTGATGTTTACACTATTTTTTTATGGCGCTGGGCTTCCCCTTATCTTGTACAGCCTTGAGATGTATAAGCCTTTTTATACTGTCTAACTTATTGTCTGTCCTGTGTGTATGGTGGCACTCAGTTTCACCCCTGCGGAAAATAAAGTATTTTATACAGTATTGTATGGGATTGTATTGTTTGTACACCTGTAGTGGGAGCAGTAGAACTATAAAGTAGCATGACATGGAAATACTCAAGTAAAATGCCTAAAATTTGTACTTGAGTACAGTACTTTCCTAAATTTGTTATAGTTACTTTCCACCACTGCTGAGCAAACATGTGTTGAGTGTCTGCAGAGTACTTTGAGTCGTGATTTTTACTGTTCCTTTGCATGTGTGTTAAATGTTTGTTTGCGTCTTGCAGAGTGCTGCAGCAGCTCCCAGCCCGGTCCTCGGGAACCTCCCCCCGGGAGAGGGCATGCCAGTGGGGCCAGTCCCTCCAGGATTCTTTCAGGTATGCGGTAAATACACACACACACACACACACATGCATATACAGAACAGACAGCGTGAGAGAGGATCTTTATGCCACTAACACATATTCTATTAAATAATATAAATTTTCCATATGTGAACATTTAATCCATGAAGCTTTTCCTCAAAATATTCACTCACTCATACTTAACTGTATGTACCTTTGCATGTGTATAATCCTCATTCATCTGTGTGTGGGGGCACCACTGTGTGTTTCTCAAGAACGAGAGAAAAATGTCTGACAGGAGAAATAAGACTCTCACAAACGAAAAGTCACACATGCAGCTTCGCTTCAGATCATCTCTGTTCTCCATCAGAAGGACTCTGCCAGTTGTACATCGATTAACCGTCATTATCAGTCAAACTCAGATGCTCGCATCTGACACACAGATCAATAGCCTTCATAGGCATTTCTCAGCTCCGCTTTCAAAAAAACCCCTGAAACTTAAAGTTCGAACGGCCTTTTCCATCTTCTTCTGAAGATCAATTGTTCTTTGAAGACAAGCTGTTGTCAAGACTTATCGGTTAAAGAAACATTACAATTACCAGACTGCCAGTTGTTCATTCAGGTTTCATAAAATGACGTGCATGTGGACAATATTGATTATATCAAAGAATATCACAGAATGCACAGCTGAATGTTGTGATAAACTAAATTTTATTGGTCACAGACAATGAACTCTCAAAGATATACACACATATCTAGTTTCAGCATCACACATTTATTCATTCATTTAGGAACTCCATGTACATTTTTTGCATTTATTTGTTCATTTATGTATGAAAACAAGATTTAAAATCATAATAATATCCTATTTTAATAGACCTAAAATACTGTAGATGTTTTCTTTTGATGGATCTTCAGCCCAGCTGGGAGATGAGAAGAGGGGTAATTAAAGGGAAGACCCCATTCAAAACAAGTGGGCCGGTGCTCTCTAGTGGCAGGTTACTGTATTGCTTCTCCAGCACTGCAGACTGGGTCTTCAGACCACTGTGGCATCAGTTCAGCAGACATAGCAACAGCATTGCTACTGTCTGTGGTGAGGACAAGTGAGAACCCACTCACAGCTGCAAAAGAGCTTCTCACACACGCCGCCAAACTGCGCACAGTTAACACATAAACTTACATCATTATTAACAAACCCCATCCTTTATTCTCCCATTCTTTTTCCATAAATCCAATCCAATGAAAATGCGGTCGGCTTCCCGCCTCCCGACGCTGCTGTCATGGAACTGTTGTTAAAGGAAAATGAGCTCAAAACTCAACAGAAGACGTACACGGTGGTTCTGGTTGGTTTCCTGTTTTGGAGAGTGAAAAAATTTCCTATAGTGCTCCAAAATTTCCATAGTGCTCCATACAGTTTGTCATTTTAATCAGTTTAATAATGTATGTAGATCTTATGTTTCAATAAAACTCCTGTCATACAGTAAGTGTTTAGTCTTTTTTTGTTTTGTGCTTTTGTTCAAAGACTGTCTCCATGCAGGTGACAGATTGTAAAAAAAAAACCAAAGTATTTATAACCTGCATTTATGCTGTGTTTTTCAGCCATTTATGTCACCTCGATACCCCGGAGGACCCAGACCACCGCTCAGATTACCTAATCAGGTAAGAGCCACACTGACACCTGCAGGCAGCAGACAGAACTGTGGATAATGGAAATCAACAGTATACTGTTTGTGACAGCGATGATTATGCTTTTGATGGTTCTTCTTCCCTCTGTAGGGACTTGGAGGAGTCCCAGGTAGCCAGCCTATGTTACCCAGTGGAATGGACCCCACAAGACAGCAAGGTACTGTACACATAGACACACTGGTATGCACAAACACAACACAACCACATGATATTACAGCACATGTACTCTGTCAGCACCAGTTTAGTCAAGAATAACACAGGCATTATTCAATATTTTGATTTTAACCAAACTGTTAAAGGTCAAGTAATCGATTCTGGTGAAAGATAGTTGATTGTACAGTTCATTCCCAGGTTGTCAAATACTTACATTACAGACAAAAATTAACCACATGTTTTGCCTACCTGTTTGGCCAAGTCTTCCGTCACAGTTTTGATATTCTGAAGCCTGAAGACAGAGCCAAGAGGAGGAGCAGAAGTCTAGTTATCTCTCAGACCACTTGAATTACATAACGCTGAAAAGTTATTATCAAATTTTTGCCTTATGATGCCAAAAATAAACGGCCTACCTACCTTTTGTCCTGATGATGGCATTAGATGAAACGGTAAGGAATCAGGTCATCCTGTGGGGAACATGAATGTCTGTACCCGAATCTGTAAAACTGTAAAATCCCTGCTGCCTGCCGATCAGCAGGTGAAAGTGATTGGTGTTTTTACTGCCTCTCATTTGCCTGAGAAAAATCTTGCAGATCAAAGCATAACCTTAAAACTGGGGACTTTATTCATGATCATCATTAGGCAAAAGTTCCATAATCACCAATGTAATTCAAGTAGTTTGAAAGAAACCTAGACTTCTGCTGCTCCTCTTGGCTCTGTTTTCAGGCTTTGGAAAATCTGACCTGTGACGAGAGACTTTGGCCAATCACAGGTCAGTGAGATACTTGATTCTTGAGGTCTCATTCCCAAAACATCAGTATCTGATATCTCAACAATCAACCATCTCTGAGCCACCAATCCAAAGTGTCAGTAATTTGACAACCTGGGAATGAGACTCGCCAATCAGTTTTCTCCAGATTCACTTTCTGCACCTTTTAGAGAGAATGTCCAAAAAGATAATTAGTTTATTATTAAGTAATTAGTTCATTATTCGGAGCCTAACAGTGTGCAGACGTTTTCTGCTTTGTACTAGAATTCATGCCAATCCATCTCGTAGATATCACTAATGTCACTTTCATGGGTGTGCTAGAAGAAATGTCAGGAGGTCACCAGTTCATTGGTATTCATCCTGCGAGGACATGGACACCAACAATTCACTGATGCAATTGTTGAGATATCTCAGCTGGCACCAAAGCTGTGGACCAGCTTGCCATCAGCAGAGCCACACCACTGGTGTGGCTAAAATACACATTAAAGAGCTACACTGTTGCACTGGCCAACATATTTCTTCATTACGATGAACTTGGTTGCTGTAGTATATTCTCAAGCAACCGCACTTTCCATCTCTGGAGAGTCACATTAAAGATCATACTGTGTTCTTTGGGAGGAGCTTTTCTGTGCTTTTCTTACTTTGGATAAGATGTGAGGAATGAGATACACTTGCGTTATAGTGAAGGAATATGTCACCCAGTGCAGCAGTATGGGCATCTTTATGTGTTTTTAATAGATTTTGGATGACAATGAAGTTCTACAGCATAGAAGCATAAATTATATCAGTCTGTGGCTACACAAACAATACTTGTTACTGGGATCAATTCACTGTTAGTTTATTCTCATCATGGGATTTGTTGATAATGATAAAAAAGACTTTCTTATCCTTTAAGTACAACCCACTTACACAAACTGCTCATTCCTCTAGACGACACATAAATTATGCATAGATTAAAAGGCTGTTCGGTTACTGTTCTAGTGCCTGACACACAGGTCTCATCATCTCAGAAACCGATGTCCTCCTGGGGTTTGAAATACAGACAAGTTGAAAAAAAATAAACATGTAAAAAAAAATAAAAAAAAAACCATCATGAAGTGAACATTGATAACATATTTGAAGAGTTATTTGAAGAGTCATCATAATAGGCCACATTTCCAACTAGAAGAGTGCACTCTGTAGGGTGCAGATTTCCTCCAGTCAGCAGAAGGTGAAGCACCTACTGCAATGCCTTTTTTTGAATGGAGTTTTTTTGTAGTGTCATCTAAGTTTTCTGCAACGGTATGCAAAGTGTTTTGTACAGTATAGTTTTTTTTTCTTTCAGATGCATAGATCAGTGTAACGCAGTGGTTCCCAAACTTTTTCCTGGCATGCCCCCCTTTAGAAGCTGTAAAAAGTGTGACAAATGCTGAACCATGAACACACTGCTCTGGAACAAAGTGATTGCTGGTTTTATCTTGACTGTTTTTCTGTGTGTCAGGACATCCAAATATGGGAGGACCAATGCAACGGATGACTCCACCCAGAGGCATGGTACCACTAGGGCCCCAGGTAGGAGACCAGATGATTTGAGGGGATATTTACAAAGCATTGGTCCTAATAGTTGTAACTCAGGGTATTTTGGTATCACTTTTTTAGAACTACGGAGGTGGGATGAGACCACCGCTGAATGCCCTGGTTGGTCCGGGGATGCCTGGCATGAACATGTGAGTGGTATCTACAATTTGTAATCCATAGACATCCCCACATTTCTCTCACTCAGAGGGACAGCATTAAATTGCAAACATCCTTAATCTCAAACTACAGTATAGATGTAGTCTGCCATATCCTCAATGTAGCTTTTAATTACAATTTTACTGTATGGTCTTGGCTCTTAGAGGTCTGAAACTGCAGCTAGGAGCCAGCTTTTTTCTATTTTGTCTTCTTTTTTGTCTACTTGTTGTTCCCATCACTTCCCTCGGGCAATAGAAGAGCTTGTTGTTGCCAACTCTGCCCAAATGAATTGGTAACAAAGAAGCTTGCCAAAAGCAGACAACTAAAGTGTGTGTATGTGTGTGTTTCAGGGGACCTGGTGGGGGTAGACCCTGGCCAAATCCTCCAAACTCCAATTCGGTAAGTGCTCTAACAACGAGCCAACCAACTCAACAGAAACTTTAACAGTTATTTCATTTCTTTAATGCTTTACTTCTGTATTTTTGCAGACCCCGTACTCGTCTGCATCTCCAGGAAGTTATGTGGTATGTACATTTGAGTTTAAAGGAGCAACGTGTAAAATATGGCCAGAATTTAAAGGGACAGTTAATCCCTAAATCAAAAATACATAGTTTGGTCTGGCCTGCGGTGCTGTTTAACCAGCTAGATTGCTTTGTTGTGCCAAATTTTGGAGATATTGGCAGTAGAGATGTCTGCTTTCTATCAAATACAATAGAACTAGATGGCACTCTGCTTGTGGTGCTCAAAGCACCAAAAAAAAAAAAAAAAAACACATTTGAAATATTCAACATCAGTGTGTCTTTCCTAGAATCATGACCTGGCTACTCAAGATAATCCACAGACCTTATTATGAGCAGTTTAATTTAGGAACTCACTTCTTTCTAGTGGAAAGACATTACATCTGGTAGATTCTAGTGTAGAAAATAAGTAGTTCTTACATTAAACTGCTCACAACAAGGTCTGTGGATTATCTTGAGTAAACAGGTCATGATTTCTGGAGAGAAAAAATGGTATTGAATTTTTCAAATGAATTTTTTTGGTGTTTGAGCACCACAAGTGCCATCAAGTTCAATTATATTTTAGAGAAGGCAGACATCTCTACATTTGATATCTTGATAGGGGGCCGGAGGGTGAACTACTTGCCACTAACCCTAACCCTGACTAAAACGCGACACATTCATAAAATTTGACCAGTGACATTGCAGAGTGGTGGAAAGCAACTTAGCGCCTTCACTCGAGTATAGTGAGCAGCAGTCAGTGGTTACTCTGGTGTTATGCTGCCCCCCATGTGTTTAGA
The DNA here is from genome assembly GCA_027495735.1 of Lutjanus campechanus. NCBI lineage: Eukaryota > Metazoa > Chordata > Actinopteri > Lutjaniformes > Lutjanidae > Lutjanus > Lutjanus campechanus. The sequence goes on from JAJHUR010073655.1 coordinate 31,073, forward strand.
GTTACCTTCAACAGGTGGCCATATTTTACATGTTGCTCCTTTAAACTGTTGCTGTTCACTTGCTGTAAAGCCTGTATTCATTAGTTAATGGATCTAATGGAAACCAATGGTTTTTATGGAAACCAAAACTGTCATTTCAGGGACCTCCAGGAGGAGGGGGGCCACCTGGGACCCCAATAATGCCAAGTCCAGCAGGTAAGCTCAGTGCATATGTGTGTGTGTGTATGTGTGTGTTTATACATACTATACGTTTTCATCCTCTTGTTGTTTTTCCTTTTGTTCTGTCAGACTCAACCAACTCTGGCGACAACATGTACACTATGATAAACACAGTCCCTCCAGGTGGAAGCCGACCGAATGTGAGATTTTTTTCTCTCTGTATATCACTGTGTCTGAGTGTGCTGAAACACAGATGGTTGTAGAGTTTGTGTGTGGGTGTAATAGCTCCCTCATGTAAAAAATGTGTCTTGTTTTGTTGTTTTGTTAATGGTAAATGTTGCCACAGGTATATCATTGTCTCCTGTGTATGTTCTCTTCAGTTCCCTATGGGTGCAGGTGGCGATGGTCCATTAGGGGGAATGGCTGGAATGGAGCCCCATCATATGAATGGATCATTAGGTACAGCAATAAGTAACTCGTTTTTTTCTTTAATTTGTCAAATAATTTAAGCAAACATTCATTTTAATGGTGGTAATTTTCATACTTGTGTTCCCGCTCTCAGGGTCAGGTGACATGGACAGTCTCCCCAAGGTAAGAGAAGATATATACTTTGAAACTCCAGTTTGCAATTGTGCTGCACGTCTGGTATTTGTAGCTTTAATGGCATACAATTACCTTTTTTTACAGAACTCCCCTGGTAACCTAAGTATGAGTAACCAGCCCGGGACCCCGAGGGAGGATGGAGAAATGGGAGGAAACTTCCTAAACCCTTTTCAGAATGAAAGTGTAAGCCCACTGTCATCTACTGCATGGGCTGATTAATGGGATCTTTGATGTTTGCTGCTCAAAACTCAATACCATAACTATTTAAATTAAAGTGTACAAGGACAACTTTTTAGTCTGCTAGTGTTTTACAAGTGGTACTATTGCTGTGCCGCTGTGTTAAAATAACGGCTTCAGCTCCCTGTTGGAAAGGGCTGTCTGAAAAGATTTAAATATGTCGGATTTACCATTTAACTCAGAATCAATTGACTGATTTCAACTTTATCGTATCTGAGATGAAAGAATCTTCTTTATACACTTGCTCAACACACATATTCCTCCCCATTCTATCTCCACAGTATTCTCCGAACATGACGATGAGCGTGTGAAGGCTCTGGAAGCACGTTCGCTCAGTCGCTCAGTAAGCTGGTGTGGATCGGTGAAAAGCAGAGACGGGATGTGACGTCATCTAGGCCAGTGACTCTTCCTCCAACACCACCTGCGCCAGGACAGTCGCCCCAGGCTCCGTCCTTCTACAAGCTCCCCACCCATCCCCTCCATTGTTTCTGTCCACGTCTCTTCTCTCTGTTTCTTCCCCGTTCTAAGTGGTGACTCTGCTACATTCATCAGTTCTTCCTCTGCAACTATGACACTGTACAAAGGAACCAAATTGAATCAACCCGGAGGAGAACTCTTTGTATATTTGCATACAGTGTGTATGAGACTGTGCACACACTCCAGTCACAGACAGATGTCTCCGCCTTTTGCATCATATCATGCCCAAAACATTCATACCCAAAATCAAAAGGCCAGAATCCTATTTATCTTAAAGTTTCATTTTCAAGGATTTAAAGCGATATAGACACTTTTTGATCGAAATTTAATCTAACTGGTTGACATGTGGAACATCTTTTGTCTTTTCTTGGCAAATTACTCTGTCCATTACTGGAAGAGAATTGGAGAGACATCACGAAGACATCTCACCAAGCCTCAAGCTTGTGCCGACATTTTTTTTGTCGAATAATTTGAAGTCTTTTCAAATTTTGTGATTTTCTAAAAATTTAAGACCACTAACATTGTGTTTTATGTTTAATACTATGGGTCAAAGTTGTTGTTTTTTTTTCCCCAAACACAGCCACAAATGTGGAAAATGTGAGATCTATTCCGTCTGCCTCACCTGTGTCACATATTTGCGAGGCCCGATGAGGCAAATGAAGTGCAGCTCCGCTCATTGTTCAGACTTCAGTCATGATTTTCAGAGAGGCTTCAGCACAACCTGAAAGTCACATTGAATGGTTATTGAGGAAAAGAAAAGAGCTGTGTGTGTAGAATTAATGGCAATTTATTGGCAGAATTGGGACATAATATTCGTATGTTTTCAATAGTGTATAATCTTCTGAAAACCTGCGTTATTGTTGTCCTCAAATGAGCCGTTTATATCTAAAGAGGACACAGACACTGAGGCCGCTATGTCGTACCACCATGTTTCTACGGTAGCCCAGAACACTTACAGCCGAGTCCAAGTTTCATGGCCACCATACTCCTACTGTTTGCAATCTCAAATTTCACTTTTAGATCTCACTAAGAGCCCAATCACATATGCACGAATGTAGGGGAGTGGCCATCTTCTGCCGAGGTGAATGACACACTTTAAGAGGGCAAAGATGTAGCCTCAACCAATAGCAAAGTTCACCAAAGTTGAACTCTACAAGAAGTGAAGACAAATTCAGGCATGTGTGGCTGTGGCCTCAATCCTATACACTTTAAAGGGAGACTATGTAACTTTTTAACACTAACAACCACAACATAATGATAAATGGTAAAACATATTGTGCTACAGCAGCAAAGTGAAGTGGCTTAGTTTGTGGCACCATTATAGAATATTATCTAGCTGAAGTTTGCTAACATTAGCTAACATGTAGCAACCAAAAGCTGCTGGTCATACCAGAGCAAGTAAAGCTGTAGAAGCAAAGCCCCTAAGTCTACTGAGCTGACCCCTCCTAAGTCCCACAACGTTTTAACCCTGGACTCCAATAGCCGGTGAACAAGCTTGGTATCTCGGTCAGCTTTGCCCTCTCCTGGAGGACCTGTAAAAACCATATATATACAGTATATAGTCACATCTTAGGTTAATTAATATCAGCAAAACATCAACATTGTGATTATTACAGATTTTTAAATCACTTTTCTTGGCTGGAGGAAAGTTTTACAAATGAAAGAAACTCCATGAATCAAAAAAAATCATAATAAAAGAGTCATATTCAAGCTTGTTTTCAGTTCGACGGGTCAACAGTTTTACAGACATCTCTTTTATAAATGATGGGTTATGGGGGAAAATACTGTTTGGGCTGCAAGTGGCCACTAGGATAAATTGGAGGCAAGGTTAAGCAGCAATAGCCTATCTAGGTTTATATAATACATCTATGGCATTTTGCTAACATTAGCCAACTTAAGATGTCACTATATATGTGGCTTTTACAGGTCTTCCAGCATCTTCCTACCTTCTTCAAAATGTGTTTTTCTTTTCAACACAGATTAAACTAGCATATGGCGTATCTTAATTACAGGAAAAGGGAAAGGAGAAAGTTGAGGTTTCGTCAGGTGCCAAGCTTATTCAACTGTTATTGGCGCAAGGGGCAAAAAGGGGCGGGACTTAAGAAAGGTCAATTGAGCAATGGTGAATTTTATTTCTTATGAATTTAATTTTCTGTTTCCAAGAGTAATAATTGTTATTTCTTTTCCCAAAAGTTATGTAGTCTCACTTTGAATCAGATCAGATCAATCACTATGGTAAATGTAATTTAACTGGAGTTTTGCTTTCAGCCTGTATTATTAAATATTAACCTTTATGGTTAATATTTAATAACAAAGGCTGAAAGTTTTTACATGATTAAGTGATGCATTCAGCAGTTCAAACTGTAAGACTCTCCAGTATGAGTGGTACAGTATACGGAGTTTCCCAGGACAAAGTTTCAACAACAGATAATTATTTTTTTTGTTATCTAACAACAGGGGACACTGAACCTTTCAGTGTTATCATGTTAGTCACTGTAAAGGAAAAACAAAGTTGAGAAAACTTTCAAGCCACCTGGCTGAGTTGAAGTCAAACTCAAACAAAACTTTGAATTAACTAAAATAAGTTTTTGAAGAATTATAATCTTGTGATCGAGAATTTGCTTTTTTTCTTTTTGAAATATTTTTTTTTTCTAAAACTTGAGAAAGAAACACAAATCATTTCAACAAAGGATTACAGGTTGAGAAACTACATTTTTGAGTTTTGAATTAAACTCAAGCTCTTAGGTTTTGACATGAACTTAAAGTTTCTCAACCTAATATAATATTATGTAATATAAAAGCTTTAGAAGAGAAGAAAATATTTCAAAAATTGAACAAATTCATTAAACTGAAAGTGAATAACGGTTAATAACTTATTTTCAATATCAGCCAATTAATTTTCAAGCACCCAAATAATAACAAATTTGGTTTATAGCTCATTGTGAATAATTTTTTAAATACAGATTTTTTTTAAGTTCATAAAACTCAAAAAAATAAGTTTATTTAAAGAAGAAAAGTAAATTATCTGAACAAAAGATTATAAGTTGGCAAAAACTTGTTTTAGTTCATTTCAAAACTGGAGTGTTCGAGTTTGATTCAAAACTCAAAACTTTAGTGAAGGCCGATGAGTTCCTCAACTTCTTCACAGTTGTTGTTGTGGTTGTCGATTTTGTTTGCTGAGGCCTCTCTCTAAACCTTCCTCCAAATGATTAATCATTCTGTGCGCTGGAGCCACAACGGCCCACGTTCTCTCAATGTTAAAATGAGAGCCAGAAATCAGATGACCAGTATGGATGGTAAACTGTAAGACACAAGCTTATAAAGCCACTTTGGTCACTCATACTTTATTGTCATCCGGATAAACTGTGATCTCAGTGCGATGTGAAGGGTTGGTTGGTACAGAAAGCTAAAATAAGATTGTTTTTAATCAATGTTTTCAACTTTTTTCACTGCCCAAGATGTATTATCATCATGTACAAAAAGGTCGATATGCCTGTGAACATTCTCCTTTCCCCTCCCTTACTGCAAAGTGTACAGCTCACAAATGTAGCTCCTCTGTCTTGTATGTGTATTTGATATTATTATTATTTAAAGAAAAACCTGGAGAGAATTATTGCAAAAAGGGAGGGATGGACTGATGACGCACCATCACAACTGAACAGAGATATTTTATTTTGTTTTTGTGTTAGATTGAAGCCATAAGTGGGAGTATAAGAAGATGCATTTGTAAATTGGATCATGTTTTTCTGTTTTGTGGCAGTATGTGGGACTCCATTTGTGATGTGTTCATTTTCTCTTTTTTATTCTTGTATTATGTTTTTGTAAATACACAGAGAAGTATTTCATGGGTTTTGAATATGCTAGTATAAAGCTTCTCTTCCCTTAGTCAAAGTGTCAGCTCTTTTCATTATGTGTACATGGACGTGAACACAGTCACATCAGGGTGGATTCTGAATGTGTTCGTAGACGATTTAACGTTATCATGAGTTACGTCTCTCCGAGTTGTGTGCTGTGGTTCAGTCGGCTCCCTATTGTACAGCGCAGCAGTGTCTCCAGTGTGACAACATTTAAGAACAAAGACTCACTGTGACCAAGCCAAAGAGGAGTTTTTGCGGCTGAGTTTAATTCCAGGATTACTGGCGCTGTCATGGCTGCCACCCACTGTGTGACAGAACTCTGGGAGCAGTGGTCCAGAGAGTTGGGCTTGTGACCAGGAGGTTGCCAGGATAATCCTGAAATTGGCCAGATCAGTGTGGGTAGGTAAAGTGAAAGTGACCTATCCAGGTTTATCCTGCTACTGTCTGATGAATGTGGTCGGAGAAAGTCAAGGCCCCTCCCTTATTACCACCAACGTGGTGATCTTTCTCCTCTTGCTTTATGCCCGTGACTTAGCCTCCAGTGTCAAATCTGCAGTATACATCTATGGTCATCTGAGTGCAGTTTCATCCCCAAGTTATTAAAATACTTCACTTTTCAGAATTTGATTTGTACATAGTGTTAATACACTTGGTACTTGGAGGAGCTGCCCAAAATGAAACTGAATAAAGGAGTCTGACATTTTGGAAAATTCAGTTAATCGCTGGGCCAAGAGTTAGATGAGAAGATTGATACCACTCTCATGTCTTTTCATGAAATATGAAACTACAGCCACTGGCCAATTAGCTTAGCTTACCAAATCCACCGAGATCAACGCTTATTAGTGTTTTCTACAAAGACACCCCACTCGAGAGCTGGAGGCAGGAAAAACCCTGGTTTAGACCGAGCCAGGTTGTTCCCCAGTTCCAGTCTTAATGATAAAGTGAGCTAAGCTCACTGTCTGCCAGTGGAAATCTATCTGAGAATCTATACTAAAGTACAATTGCTCCCATTAAAAAATGTCTCAAAAAAGTGAAAATTAACAATTGAGAAAATTATGTTTACTAGTGTTAACTCATTACTGCTCACACGTGCCAGCTGCTGTCATAGCTTCATATTTAGCCTACAGACATGAGGGTGGTATCAATCTTCTGATCTATCTCTCCACCAGAAAGCAAATAAGCATATTTACCGAAATGTGAAACTGTTCCTTTAAGTAAGGTCTATTCAGGAAGACACCACCTTCCTGGAGCAGAGCACTTGTTGCCCCATGTTTTTTTACGGGGTTCATTTTCATTGTTGGAGCACAAATCACGGTAGTCGGGGGAATTGGTGAGGTAGCAGCCTTTTCACAAATTGATTTACACTGCGGCTGGAAGACAGTCGAAGATTGAACTTCTTCCTGCTTTAAAAGTCCACTCATAGTGAAAGAAGAGCCCATATATCTGGAGTTACAATGTACTCGCCACATTATTATACTCAGCAGCAGAGGACTCTTAAAACTCAGAGTTCAAAAGAAATGATCTCAGGAAGTTTTAAAGTGACGACTTCACTGAACGACACAGCAGCACTGCGATTCTTATTTACGTATTTAGCTATATTTCACTGCCTGTAAACTCCATGTGCAACCACATTTATGCCAATACTGTAGATTATTTTACATATCCACACCTCAGACTATGTGATCTCTCGCTCTCTTCCTGTGCTCAAACACACACACAGAAAGAGTGTGACTACGATCACCCACAGAAGGAATAATTCATCCTGCACAACAGTAAACAGAACCACAAAGACGACCACAGTATTTCTCTTGTATTACACTATGATAGAGCATCAAAAAAATAGTCTCTTACACACAAACACATGCAATAAACATTTACCACCTGTGAAACATTTATCCTCACTGCATCTTTTGCATCAGGAAACCAAACAGAGGAGCAATCTGCAAACACAGTGTGTTGTGGAACAGTGCAGTGGAACCAAAGATATCTCTGTACATATACTCTTTGATCTCTGTGAAATGGTGGGATTGTGTAATCTCTGTGAACACAAAAACATGCTGTAGTCCGCCCACCTGCCATGTCCCAACTCAACCCCCACCCAAACTCTCTCCGGTATTTATGTAAGTTCCCTCTGCCAGTCTTCACAGAGTAGAGCTGTCCTGTTCTTGCTGTGGTCATTTGACTTCTAGCCATGTCTGTTAAATTCTGTTTAGCTTTGCTGGCCCTCTCTTCCCTGACTGCAGCGTCTGATCCAGACTGTGAAGATCTGATCAAACCTCTGGAGGATCGAAGCCAGGTACGTTCAGTCCTCAGCATTTACATTCAGGATAAAGCAGAATCAAGTTTTTAAAAGGCCACACTAGTGGTTTTCCGTGATTGAACCTAACCTTATTATAATCAGTGTTCGATGGTGATGGATTAAATGTAATGTAATTGTAAAAAATAAGTAGCTATAATCAGCCAAGATTACATTTGACAAAAGTGTAATTGGATTATAGTTATACTGTCAAGTATTATATTTTTGATTACATTTTTAAAGCTATTTGAATGAGTTTTTAACTGGTTATGGGACAATTCTTTCAGTATAATAGTGATCCCTCTATATGACCTACATGAGAAAACAAGACACAAAAATTGTCGCGTAATTTGTATTCAGAAACCGACTATATTTCAAAGTAATCTGACCTGGCAATCATTTATTATTGTCTGTAGAGATGCACCAAGTTATTATCACATCGGTACTGGACAATATTCGCCTTGTTGACTGCAATACAAACAAGGTGACATTCAAGGTGACATTCATCTTAACGGCCCAGAATTTCCATTCCAGCATCCCTAATTGTAGAAGAACTGAGGGCATTTTTTTGTTTGTTTGTTTGTTTGTTTGTTTGTTTTTTTGGGATGTGAAAAATCAGTGAGAATAAGGATTATATGAGTTTGAGTGTATTTGCATTTAGCAGCCAACTGTGACATCTCAAATGTTGTTTCCCAAAAGCAATTGAACACACCAACAAGAGCAAATTGAGGTGACAAAATATTCACTCACTGTAAAAATAAACTATTTATTTTTACTCAAAAAAGTTGGTGTCCGGGTTGCCATAAACTTTTAAGTTGATGTAACTTGAAAAGATACTTTTTTTTTCTAGTCAAATAAACTTGATATTAATTCAGTTGTGCTTGAGAAAACAACAAGCAGTGAACTGAAGAGATTAGGTTGAGCCAACAACTCTTCAGTCGCGCTGACAAACATTCAAACCAAATTCGATGGTAGCCTGGCAGCTCAGTTCGCAGAGCGTTTGCCCCACGTGTAAAGGCTGTTTGTCATCTTCGGCGACCGTAGATTCGACTCCCACCCGTGGCCCTTTGCTGCATATCATTTCTCGACTCTCTCTCCCCTTTTTTCTGTCATATCTTTCTGTCATATCCCATTCACTAAATTTTAGGGGGGAAAAAGTTTTAATAAAGAGTCGTTAGTAATGTTTTTTAAGAGGAATTTAAAGGTTGGACTAACAATGTGCATTTTTTTTTAATCTGCCATACACTTCTCTAAGTAGATTTCCACAAAACATTATGCGATTGTTAAATCTATGCTCCACAGTGCCACAAATTTGCTAGAAATATTAGTATTAATGGTGCACCTCTGTGTCTAGGTTTCTGGAAAATGGATTTTCCATATTGCAACATCAGACAATCCAGAGTTCATGAAGGAACTTCAGACGATCAACAGCTCCTGGATTGAACTCTCACTGATACCTGATAGTGACGATATGTCCCTTCGCTACGGAGATAGAGTGTAAGTGTTTATCTTTTGAATGTTATAATACCTTTAAGGGAACTAGTGCATAATGTAACTGGTGATACTTACTGCAGTTTTTATGTTCATCTCTCCTTACAAGGAGTGGAAAATGTTATCATGGGACTGCTAATGCCACTTTCACAGGAAACGTCACCAAGGCGACATGTAAGTAAATTATGATATTTTATGATGCTTTCCTACATTAAAGGGACAGTTCACCCAAAATCAGAAGTATTTTTCTCTTACCTCTGGCTTGCTCCCCTTCAGAAGATGAAAAAAAGTCAATAACTGGGAGAACCAAATGATTTTTAAAAAGTATTTAAAAGGTGATTTTTAGTGGAATAAAGATAAGCATAATAGCATCAGCAAAACCATGTTTGTTTACTTCCTCAACAGATTATTATTATTCATTGAACTTCGTTTCACTCTTTTTCTCCCATGGTCATCCAGGCCTCCACTGCAATGACTCTGGCTCCCAGTTTGAGAACCGCTGATCTAGACTGGGACTAGGTGGCACTCAGCACACATTAAAAGTGTCCTCCTCAGCTGAGCTGTAACCACTGACCTAGCTAGTGCAGGTGTAGTTGAGTACAAAGAAAGCAGTGAGCATGAACCTGCTCACAACGTGGTCTGTGGATTATCTTGAGTAACAAGGTCGTGATTTCTGGAAAGTGATACAGCTACTGAATTTTTCAAAAAAATTTTTTTTTTTTTTTTTGATGCTTTAAGCACCACAAGCCGAGTGCTGTCTAGTACCATTATATCGGAGAGAAGTCAGACATCTCCAAAACTCGGTAGGGGGGAAAATATGTATTTTTGATGTGTGGGTGAGCTGTCCCTTTAATCCACAATTATTATAAATACTCCAAGTACATAACAATATGTGAATCTCCTTCTTATATCTAATAGTTTACTACAACTCCACCACCAGTGAGCATGTTGGGAAGCATCTGGTGACCTGCCCTGACTGCATCCTCTGGACAGACAACTCAGTGAGGGAGGACAAAAACGGAGAAACCAGAAAAGGCAGAAACCTCTATCTCTTCAGTGAGTTCACAGCTCTGTGTAAAACCAAAAGCATTCTGAATTTTAGCACTTATTTGCAGGGTCGTAGCCAGGATTTTAGAAATACTGAGGTGATGAGTCATAGCCGTGCTAGGGGGGTTTGGGGGAATATAATATAAATCTATGCATTTTAAAGCATTTTGAGTGTAACAATACTAAATTAGGAAATAATGTCTGTGCCAACTGACAGAAAATTTGAGTAGAATCCAACATAAGATAAGTTTAAGTTTGTAATTTTTTTTTTTTTTTTTTTTTTTTTTTTTTTTTTTTTTTTTTTTTTAATTTTTTTTCTTTAATTTTTT